>JAGKTI010030787.1:0-12298 GCA_018397915.1 Birgus latro
GATTGTTACTTCCCGCCTCTGAAAAAGAAAATATACACCGGTATGTTATTGAGGAAGGAGGGGGAGGAAGGGCAGGAGGGGAAGAGGAGAAGAAAAGAAGAGGAGGAGGAGGAGTTAGTGCACGAGGGGGAAGAGGAGAAGAAAAGGAGAATAGGAGGAGGAGGAAGTGCAGGATGGGGAAGATGATGAGGATTAGGAGGGAAAGGAGGAAGGGAAGAAGGGAGAGGGGGAAGAGGGGGAGGGATAGAAGGATGAGGTGCAGGAAGAGGAGGAGGGGCGTATGGTGAAACGAGGAGGAATAGGTGCAGGGGGAGGAGGAGGACGAGGAGGGGGTGCAGGAAGAAAAGCATGAGGATAAAGCGGAGGAGGAGGAGAAGGAGCAGGAGTGACCTGGGGAGGAGGAAAATAAGGTACAGGAAGGGAAGGAGGAGGAGGAGGTGCAGGAATAGGAAGAGGAGGCTCATCTGAAATGTGAAGAGGGAATAGCAGGCCTAAGTACCCCTTCTGCTGTCCACCATCCTTCTTTTGAGGGACGGAGAGAACTGAATACAAAGGAGCACTAAGGAAAGCAAACAGCAACAAACCTGATGGACCTTATAAGGCTATTATGGAGACGGCTGTGACTGTGATATTGGTATCTAATTTATGAGCTGAAGGAAAACAAAGCAGGAAGACAGAATAGGTGAAATGGAAGGATGTTTGTGTATCCAGGCAGCTTCACTATCAAGACATATCGGTGCCATCACGTGAAGGCATACCTCTCCTGCATTTTTTGAATTCGAAAAACCTCTTCAGAGTCTATTCAAAGTTATATAAAATCGTACATATTACTCCATTCACTTTAACTTGACGCCAGTTTTTCCTCTCTCCACCTTAAATGTCGAGCTGTGACCACAGTTTAACACGAGAGTATGTTGGTATTATCGCCAATATACCAGTGGTGGCAGTAATTACCTATTTTATCAATTATCTCTACTTTTCAAACGGGGGGGGGAGGTTAGATGTGGCTTTAATTCCTTCAGTCTATTTTCTTTCTATACACCTTCCAGACAATTTTAAGTAATGGAGAGATTTTGGAGACAGATTTCTTGGGGTCGTTTGACAGAGAGGTGTTAGGTACAAGGCCTCCCTTCCCAATATAAATCCTGATTTTGTTCTTGCTACCTACATGCGGATTCTAAGGTGCAATATATGGAATAATTCTCAAAGGAAGTGGTGTTACGTACGAAGCCCATTCTTGTAAAATTATACTGCAGCTCTGTACTACATTCTTTCCACAGCACCTCTTCGTGACTAGTACTATATATTCTAGTGTCAGTGTCTTGGCTGAATATGCACAACTGATGGCAATTTTAGGCCAGGTTAGAATAGTAGGGCAGTGAAGGGGTAAATGAAAGCTATGGTTTGTCTTCTAACATCTTATCCTTAACGATTTATTTTCCGAGCTACTCAGTAAGATCCCTTAGTTTGTTTCTTGTCTTCAGTATCGACATAGATGCAATGAATCACACACACATACATACAGACACACACACACACACATACAAACACACACCCACACAAACACACACACAAACACCCACACCCACACCCACCCACACCCACACCCACACAAAGTTGTCATTTAGATACCAAGAATATAATGAAAAATACCTCACCGGACTGAAGGGGCTCCAAAATTCTAACAAAAAAAATCGTCTGGAGGTATTTTGAAAAAAAAAATGATCCAGTTATTTTTTTCACCAGTCGCTCTTCATCCATTTTATATGCCCAAACCATCGCAACACTCTCTGTTCAACTCGTTCAGCCATCTGCCGCATAATCATTTCTCACTCGATCCATACGCTTCACTCCATACATATTCCTCAGGCACTTCATCTCCATTACATTCAAACTTTTCCTCTCTGCTACACCCATATTCCATGCTTCAGCCACTGAGCTCTATAGTATGGAGTGGGTTTTTGAAAGCAGCCGATGATTCCGGAAAATATAGTGCCATGGTCCACTATGCAGCTTACGGATGCAAAAATGGGAACAGGAATTCATCTAGGAGAGAAGGCATTACTTTTCACAATATATCTTGTTCCTAATTCTGTAAGATTACTGTCCCCTGGGGAGGGACAGGGAGATTCTTCTCCAGTATCCCTGTATGTATGAGGCGACTAAAAGGGGCCCATTTATCTCCAGTCTTTTTCTCCATGTCCTCTTCTCTTCTGTTCACACTCTTGCAGATGTTTCCATGTTTCTTCCGGCATTTATCAATTTGGACATTCGGTGTTTCATGGCATGGATAGTCTAAGACCATTTCAACACCATTACTTCGACATAGCTTCAGCATGACTATCATTTCAAAGTTAATACCACACTATGTTCAGAGCTGGGCACTAAATACACTGAATGTATTAAAATACTAAATATTAAATACATGGGAGAAATGTATTTAAATACTAAATATTAAATACATGGGAGAAATATATTTAAATACTAAATACTGAATAGATGGGAGAAATGTATCTAAATACTAAAAACTACATACATTTTATGAATGTATTTAAATACATCAATTGTATTTACTGTAAATAGTTTTGTGGATACATTTTAAATACATAAAAACACTAACATATATTCAGTAATTCATGATTAACAATATAAAATGCTTAATAAAGGAAAAACAATTATATATTTCCCATTTTAGAATAAAACAAAAACAGAAGAACTTAGAACTTACAATGTACATCCAGTGAAGTATTATACTCATATCATTGCATATTGAGTAACAAACAATAAATGAGTAGATAAGACAAACACTTATAATGTCAAAATTAAGAGAACATTAAAAAATATACTTTGCTATTCAAACCAAAAATATGCCAGAAATATAGCCAGCCGGTACCTAGCATATGGAATAGACATTTTCATGCCAACCACTTCCGAAATAAGCCAGACTGGCATTATGCCAGACCTGGCAACCCTGACTGATGGAAATGAACTCGTGACTCACATCGTGTTCAGTGTTCAGGGTTGCCATACAGTTGGACGGGTTTATGGCCAAATTAACTGGTAAAAAAGTATTTACATTTTTATATTTTGAGGATTTAAATACGTCTTTAAATACCCATTAAAGTATTTAAAGACTATACTTAAATACATAAAAACCAATGTATTTATAAATACAGTTCTAAGTAAACAAATGTATTTAAATACAAATGTATTTAAATACTGCTCAGCTCTGACTATGTTTTACATTTCTGCCATTACCTTTCTCTGCTTTAGTGCCATACAGGGTAAGTTCTGCACTGCAGCAGCCAATGGCATTGTTTCGTACTCATTGACTAAATGTACCCCATATAATTCTTTGAACTAGGCTAGACACACACACAAAAAATCCATATATTTTTTTGTATTATAAGCTACGAGTGCGGGTGTTTCAATTTGGCAACCAAAGTCTCACGCTCGCGGCGGAGATAGCCTCTCCATATTATACAGCTCAGTGTATATGCCATGTGTCTTGTATCGCTCTGCTCAGCTAATGCCAAGCTGTGGTACACTTTTAAACACGGTAATCAACAAAGGATGAGATGGGGTTTGTTAACATGCATTGCTTATCACACTGTGCACCCATGCAGCCTGTTTGCATTAATTCATGTTAAAGATCAATACAGAATATTTTTTTTAGAAATGGCCAATTAACCCCTTCAGTATGGATATTTTATTCTTGCTGACACGATTTTATTCAGCTTAAGGGAATGACATATTGGAGTGGGGCAAGGCAAGAATAGCAGGTATGGGAGGTCATGGATGGGTATAACAAGGGGGTGACTTCATACTGGAGGGGTAGGGCAGGACATGGTACATATGGGAGGGCATGGCTGGGTATAGAAAGGGGGTGACTTCATACTGGAGGGGTTGGGAAGGACATGGCAGATATGGGAGGGCACAGCTGGGTAGGCCTGACCCAGGAGACCAGGGCAGGGATGATAAGAGAAATCCTTCCTACGATGAATAAAATAGTGTGGCAGCAGCAAGAATAAACCTAAATAAAATCATGTGGGATGTAGCAACAATAAACTGAGAAATGACATCATGGTACTGAAGGGGTTCAAAGACATTAACATGCAGTGGTTGTGGTGCATGTTAATTATCCATCAACTACATCACATTGCACTTAACAATTTTATAATATTCACTGTAACTTGGCCCAATTTTTCATACTTTTCCAGCTGGATCACATACATTAACTCGAGGAACTGAAAGCCAATTTTACGGCTCAAAATCCTTTTCATAGTATGTTTGTGACTAACATCATGTTTTAAGATTCTATTGCAACTCGTAATTCAGTCTGGAAAGGTTAAAATTTCAGGCCAGGTTAAAGTTCAGAGTATAGTCTCAACAAACAAATAAATTTTTAAAAATATGTAACTCATGGCCATATTACTATAACCAAGAATGTGAAGGTGTGGACAAGCTATGTCTACCTAGAGCCAAACTCCTTAATCCTGTAAGGATACAAATTGCCTGACCCCTGCCATTTTGCTGCCCTTGCCCCAGCTTACACCCCCTCTCTCATATACCTCTTCACTTCATCCCACCATCTCATCCTTGGACTCCCCTCCCCCCTCCACCTCAATCACATTCACTCTCCTAGTTAGTATCCTACTCTCCATTCCAACTTACAACCCCCCCCCTCTTTCATGTAATGTACCTCTCTACTCCATCCCTCTATCTCATCCTCAGCCCTCATCTCCACCTCACTCATATACTCTCCTAGTTAGTCGCTCCATTCCCTCCCCCTCCCCAGCTTACACAATCCTCTCTCCTATACCTCTCTACTCCATCTCATCCTTGGTCTCCCCCTCCACCACAGTCTCATACACTCTCCTAGTTAATTTTTTCACTCTCCATCCTCTCCCCTCCATCCCTCCATTTCATCTTCGGTCTCCCAATTCTAATAGACAACAGAATGAACTATCAGTTCTGACTAGGCTCAGGTGGAATGCCGGCATAACATATATAACATTAACAAAGCGTCCTAAAAATAAAAATACCTTCACTCCAGTGATAATAAAGCCACAAGGTACAGTATATATTTAACATGTAACATTTCTCGCCTTTAAGACTTTTTTCCCATAAAGAACCTTGTAAACAAAATGATTAGCGAGACACGCATCTTAACCAAGATGGGCTGAAATTTAAATTATTGCTCATGGTCTCTGGTACAAGTAGGCAACTAAAATATAAAATCAGTATGCTGTTCCTTGCCTACCCAGCCATTTCATATCCATGGCACTGGTGTGTAAGCCCAACTTGATAGATGAACACTACAGCAGCTAATTTTTAGGAAACGTTGTTCCCAGAACAATTTAAATTAAACAAAATATCTTTTTAATGCTACATAGGCTGAAACATTTTTCCCTCTAACAGAAAATAAGATGAACCAAAATCATGATCCATTAAATTAAACAAACTATCTTTTAAATGCTACAAAGCCTGAAACATTTTTCCATCCAACAAAAAATAAAAAGATAAGCCAAATTCAAGATCTATTAACTTCGAGATGCCTGGACACAAAATGATTAATGGATTGGAGGGTCAAAGGCAGTAGGAAATGAAGCGGAAGGCAGTTCCAGTGACCTGTTGCATACATGAAAGAGAGTAACAGTTAACTCTTGAATTACAGTTGAACAGAAAAGTATTAATGAGTTTACTGCTAGATGGGTGTTACGCATCCGTCGTAGACATGGAGGGATGCATGCAGACAGTTCAGAGGAGCAGTGACCATTGACGTAGCGACAGCAATAAGAGAAAAATGCAGCAGTTGTGGTCAGAGGGAATAAAATCTGGCCGCTGCATCACTATGCACCACTAAGCAAAATGTTGGGAGTTTCAAATTATTTTTTGTCTGCACCAGGAGCATGGATTTTTCTTTTAGCTGCAGTTCTTGGGTTACGCGTTTAGTATTATGATTAAGAGTTTCAACAATTCTTCACTCAGTGGCGGAACAACTGACGGAAGATTTTAAAAAGTACGATTAACTTTACTACCTTCAAAATACAGAATAAGGAATTCTACAACTGCCTTGTCAAAATCAAGTTGTTTCACTTATTACAAAAGTCTTAAAAGCAAAAATTGTGTAAACCACTATATAAACTGAAAACATTTATATAAAACAATCATTTATTGGAATAAAGAAAATATTGTCCACACAAATATATTGTATAAGTAATGGATGTGGGATCATGAAGGTCGCAATACACTCAGTCTACAACACTGAAGAACTGCTGAAAAATCAAAGGGTCTGACTGACTTAATGGCCAAGAGATGCTCCCACATCCACAAATACATAAACAGTACAGATACAGGTGTCCTCGTTTAAGGTCACAGGTATAGCCAAAACCAAGTCCTCCTCCCGTACAACTGGTAATGAAATTTTTTTACCCTGCTTAATAAGCTTTATAGGTACACTTTTCAACACACACAAGGGGGACAAAAAAAAAAAAAAAAGCGGGGGAGTTGCATTGTTTGATGATCCATAGTTATGAAGTATGAATTTGCCTTCTTGGTTACACATTTTAGTTACGTATCGTTTATAAAGCCTCCAACATGCTTGCACGTGTCGGCCTTGGTCACCTAATGGAAACTCTCCATGCTACTCTATCTCTGGCAGTCTCCCTGTTCAGTCTCTCATCCCTGAGGTCTCACTATGACTTCATCCCAGGTCTTTTCTTCATCTCCATGTCACAGCTCTACCCTCAACATTCACACCTCTCACCCTCCACACCTAGTTGCCTTCCATTCTCTCCACATGCCCAAACCATCGCAATCTACCCCTTCTTATCACGACACCAATACATTCAACTCTCATCCTTCCCCTCAACTCTTCAGCTGCATTGTTAACACCTCCTCCCCCAGGGCCTGTCATTCAAGGATGCACACACACACAAATCTAATCATAATCATTTCTGTATATCTGAGTATACGAATATTCTCCTCCTTCACTACCCAGTCTCACCACCACGCAGCATTTCATTCCTAACACATGCCTGCATACAAAGATCTCATAGCACTTAGCATTGAGGGAAAGCCCTCTCAATGTCAGGAGGCAACAGCTCCCTGAACTTCCTCCACCCTCTCCTCGCCCTAGCCACAGGGCTAACACCAGCCCCACCTCCAGCACATAACGTGTCCCTTAAAAAAAATCTCTTCCACACGCTTAAGAGACTCACAGGCAAGATCAATCCTTTTGTCTGGCAATCTCTGCATGCTCTCCCCAACACACTGCACACATCAAATCATTATTTTTTGCAGTCTACCTCAAATACCACTGCATCTCTTATGCACCCACTTATCACAAACACTGAACAAGATGCAATTACGTACCACAACCTTGTGGCAAACTGCACATGGCCACTCTCCCTCTGCTTTGACAGTACCACCACCAACCCTAGATATTTTTGTTTAGTGATATCAACATGCCAGTCTGGCTATACAATGTCATCAACTAAGGCAAAAGGGAATGGGGAACTGTCAAATTCGAAACCATGCTATAATGGAATTTTGTAGGAGGCACAGTCTCCTTGATTACTAGTCATATCAATGTGGTATAACAAGACTTTATAGGCACAGAAGACTTGCTTTAATGAATCTCCTTGGCTACTAATCCCTCAGGTGGTAGGTGATGGTGATCATCATCCACTCACTCGACATACAGTGCAACCTCTATAATTCAAAGTGTTCACTCCACCAACTATCCGAACTTTTAAAAAATTGAATTTTAGATAAAGCATTTCTCTGGCTATAATACTTTTGACATAAACAATGTAGTATGGGCTAACCAGCTTGCTTCAAGCACTTTATTTCCAATGTTTTTATAACACTACCACTTAACTCAAGGTAATGATAATTATCAATACAATACTCAATACAAACCATGAAATATTTTTCTTGCATATTTCTCTTTCCTCATCTTGTGTATGCCCACTTGTTCTAAAACACTTTGTGGTTGTATTTATATTTAACATCGATCAATAAGTTTTAAGGGAAAATAATTTTGTATTCATTCATTTATGAAAAACAACCACAGTACTCAACATGAATATTTGCATCTTTCACCACCGCCTTGCGTTGTATAGCAGGTGATTAGGTGATCGTTTATATTACAGCCTGACTGATGCTTGTGATGCTACACTTTTCTTCACACTGTACATTGCTTACTCACAGAATGCGTAGTTTATATTTATATAATTTATGATAATGTACACTTAACAAATCTGCATAATTATAATCTTGCAGGAATACTGGAATCCCAAATATTGGCGGAATGCGTATGTGTGTGAAACTAGTGGAGAAAGATGCTGGAGGTTAGATTTCCTCTGGAGACTTAGTAATTTACTCAAGCATAGATTGCACAGTGGTTTAATAGTGATGCAAATCATCTAAGAAATATATTAGGAGACTGCTGTCTACCAACAATCATGCTTGTGTTGAGTAAAATTCGTTAATGACATCTGACAAGTGGTGTTCCGTGGTTAAAGGATATTTACTTTAACTCGGCAAAGATCTTTAAAATCTTATCACATTGTAATGCCATGTACTGTCGTGCTTCTAACACTGTCACTATCTTCGAGAACTCATGTAGAGTTAGCGGGCAGGGTAGCTCAGTGGTAGAGCATCGGACTCGAAACAGGGGGTAGTGAGCTCGAGCCATGCCTGGTAGCTGCCATGCCTGGAGGGGTAGCGCCCTTCTCTCACCTAACAGGGCTATATGATCTAGCAATAGGGTCCAGCTCGGGGGAACATTTTATCATGTTGAGTTATTAACTCAAGTTGTAGTTGGTATTAATATAGTTTTAGCCGGCATAGAACCGAGTACTTTCCCTTTCGACGTCATACATGGTTGTTTCCATCACCACAATCGTCTCAGCACGTGCACACACTATGTACTTGTGGCTGGATTATTTTGCTGCATACTTTTTTTCATAGCACTGCAGTACTCGGTACAGCTAGGACCTTTCTGAAGTCACAGCTACGGGGAAATCTGAATATGGTAAGACTGAATCAAAGAAAAGAGCTTAACCACAAGGAGGAAAGGAATTTTTATTAAGGGTGACCAGATGCTGTATAGCAAGGTCATCAGTACCAGATAAGTGTAGCTGTCAGTTTCAAATGCTAGAGTCTGCAGTCATTTGTGAGAGAATTTTGGGAAATAAAAATGACTGATTTCATATATTACAGTATTTGAACTTCAGATGTTTCCAAACTTTTGAGTTTTGAATTAAAGGTTGCACTGCAGTCACTGCAGTCCTGCCTACTTCTCCCTTCAACTTCTTTCATTCTGTTTCCACTTCTGTCCTCTCTCCCCACTTCTCCCTTTCCTTCCTGTCATTTTTTTCCTTTTCTTTCCATTTCAGGTGGTTCTACACCGGGTGCAGAGCGTAATATTTTCCTACAACCAAGGAAACCATTTATAGAGCTGGGTGGTAACCATATAACCAGATAACGGGGTGATGTGGAGCCCACTATGGTGTCCCTGTTCACTGGGTGGAGACAGACAAATGCAGCAGCCATCCAGAAACCAATCCCACACCCCATGCCTCGCTGTTGAAGGTCACTGTCAGCCGTAAGGGGCTGTCCCTTGCCTGTGGTGGGTTGATGGGTCTGCTTGGCCAGACCGAATGGGGTTGACCAACAACTAGTCCCTCAATTCGCAATCCCATTAAACAAAACGTCCCTCAATTCACAATCCCATAAAAAAAAAACTATTTACCTCCCTAAGGATAATGGTGGACTACAGGAGTCTCCTTGGTTACTAGTCACTAACTCTTAAGGCACTGGAGAGGGTTGCCTTCATGAGTCTCCTTGATTACTAGTCACATCCCTCCCTCTCCTCCCAAAGGATAATGGTGGACTGCACGTGAAGGTCGATTTCAGCCTGCAGTCCACCATGTTCAAACTCAGATAAGCCTGAGGACAAAATAATTCAGCATTTCTTCATGACTAGCATATAAACAAGACTGGAGACAAAATTTGTAAACTACTTGGATTATTAAAAATATAAAAAGTAAACGAGGACTTTCTGTATATGTAGCTATAGTTATTTCACTAACTTTCCATAGCACTTCTTCGTGACTATCACATAAACGAGGACTTTCTGTATATACAACGACAGTTCTTTCATCTTAACTTGAGCAATTTACTTCACTTAGTTCAGTAGAAAAGACAAAAACAGCAATGGCTCTACATCCTTTCCACAGCACTTCTTCGTGACTAGCAAAATTACTTAATCTATAATAGGTAAACAAGATTCATAGATAATTTTTGGCCAGAGTTAAACCCTTCCCAAAGCATTTCATGACTAGCAAGGTAATTTTAGGCCAAGTTAAAGCAAAAAGAGAGATGCAGTTTTAACACATTACCATTCTTCTTGGAATATAAGACATTTTCCTTTAGACAGCTGGGTTGATCTTACTGTCTTGTTGCAATCTTGTTAGAAGTCAACTTGCCTCCTGCAAATATAGAGAAACATTAGCTGGTTTGTTTTCATAGGATGGAACTGAATCACTCCCAAATATGAAATACAGTGCTGAGCTGTGGTTGCTGAGGCAAAAGGCACCTCAACCCACCAGACCACCAAGCTCCCAAACTCACTGGACCACAAGGAACCTGAATCCACCAAACCACCACCCATCACCCGAATCTACTGGACCGCCAGGCACCTTAACACACTAACCTAATCCAAACACACACAAACACACCTAACATTCAAACACCTGCCAACTTGATCATCTAAAAATCAGGAGTGTAAATTCCATACCTAAAAAAGACTAAATATCCAGCTGGACTACTTTAACCCACTAGACCACCAGGCATCTACAATAAATAACAGAATGTAGCAAGCACCCACAAACTGCAAACATCAGCCACTGGGAGCACCTTAACCCACTAAACGACGAAGACGATGACAAAGACGACGACGATGACAAATTTTTAAGGAAGGTAAAAACTGTAAACATTGGTAATACACCTGAAGATAATCCACCATACTTCATCTGTTTTCTGTCTATATCTATTGAAGAAAACCTAGGGACTATTTTAAAGCTTGGATTACATGAGGAAGCTAGACCAGTAAAAAAGAATCTTTGCAACTAAAAAATGAACAAAGTCAATATCCATTCACTGAAAGATGCCTGGACACAGCATTTGAATGACTGTAACTGGCAAAAGGAAACAGTCACAGTCATTCACAGTTCTTATCTACAGTGAAAGGCAGAAGGAGAATCAGATACAGGCAAAAGGAAAAACATTCACAGGCAGAAAGAGAAACAGTCACAGGGACAATTCTAATTCCTGAACTCCCCTAGCACCTCTTCCTTAGTTATTTATTTTTGGTTTTAATTTTGCTACCAACAGGCATTTTACAACAGGGAAGACCTATGGCTCTGATGGGCTGGTATTCTTGAGGCAGCTTCCCTAGCATTCGTTAGTGATTTGTGGTTTTATTCTTGTTACCACGAGACATTTTACATCTTAGGGAGGACCTATGGCTTTGATGTTTGAAATATTTATATAACAATAGGACATTAAGGGTATGATCAGCACAATAAATCACTTGGGAAAAAGCGTTTGGGGCTAATGAAGGCTACATCTTCCAGTTCAAACTGTGTATGATAAATATAACCTGGAAATAATTCAAAAGTTCCAATGGAACACTGAGAAGCACAAATTCGCAAAGAAGACAAGGCTTTACTATCACAACACTCCTGTCCCAGCAATAAATAGCTAAGGAAGAGGTGTTAGGGAGCTTCCTTTTAACAGCAGGGGTCTCAAACTGATTCTGGTTTAACCCCTAGAATAAATTCCTAAGGAAGAGATGTTAGGAAGCTTCCTTTCAAAACCAGTAGTCTCAAACTGATTCTGGTTTAACACCTAGAATAAATCCCTAAGAAAGAGGTGTTAGGGAACTTCCTCTCATTTGTTTTAATTCACTCCTGCAAACCCCAACTGATTCTATCCAGCTTTGGGGATATTTTCTTTAGTGAAGGTGTAATAATGTCTATATATGACTTCTGTTCCATGTCTCCAAAGCTTATTAAAACTACAGTATATGGAAAAGTTAAGAATGAAACATAAGGCAGAAGATGACAATGATCATTTCCAGGGATATGGTTGTTGGCATTGCTAATTTAACTGCAATACACTTCTATCTATCTATTGCCAGACGCCTCAATCCCACATGGGGTGGCCACAAACAAATCGCCTCCATGTCGCTCTGTCCTCCGCCATTTCACTACCCCGCTCCCAA
>JAGKTI010030788.1:0-11367 GCA_018397915.1 Birgus latro
TTCTATCGAGATTCATCTATCGCTGTCAGTATCATCATTTCACTCTCCTGACCTCTTACCACCCGTGATCCATACATGATCATCGTCACTGCCAGCGGATCGTTAGCCACCAGCTACTCAACATTACCCAGACCTCAGCTTGCCGACGAATACCGTAACCATCTGAGGCGGCCTAAATGCACACTCTGACGCATCGACATACCACCACCAGCCACCACAGTCACTCTTAACCCCTTTGATTGGTGCTGGAGAGGGTGACATAATATGGCCTTGCAGTTCCGTTGTCCGGTTATACAAACGTCCCATAACTCACTCCCTATCCCCTGAAATGAGGATGGTGGACTGCAGACACGGAGCAGCTTCAGCCTGCAATTCACCGGGTTTGCGTTCAGATGAACCGGCGTCATAACGAGAACCCTTTTGATATGGGAACATCTTTTAAAATTTATTCCTGCTATCCAAAAGAATTTATTCAACTTTGGAAGGATGACTAGTCGTGAAAAGCTATTGAAGGGAAAGTTATATTTGACAATTCTTGTACGAAAAGTTTCTCCAAAGCTTAATATAATCTTGCAGATTGCAAGAATGACGTAAAAATGCGTTACCGAATTGAAGAGTTAAGTCACAGTGCACACTCTTACAGTCTGTCCCATGAACATCAATGTTGTCTTTTTCTTATGTGCATGAGCTAGAGTAACCATGAGGCCCATCAGTCCATCCACGTACCGGCAGATGGCAACACACACACCTTCCCAGACCACCTCTAAGGAACAAGCACCGATCCGTGTATGCTGAAACACAGTGAAGATATTTCTGCTAAGACTGAATGACAAGAGTAGCAGGGGCATTACCGTGATGTGTTCGCGACCTTTGAAAACCTGCCACAGCGAAAATCAGATCCTCAGTTTTTACATTTACTCAGGAACACTTCACTCACTTATTTACTTTGTCATGCATATTATTAAGCAGTATCCGCGTGCTTACATAGTATTTCCCCTCCACAAACGTTTGGACACCTTCATGACAGCTAATCAACCACTTGACTCTACTGACGTATTTCTTATTTAATGTTTGTTACGTGTGGCTTTCACTGAACTTATGAGAGGAGTTTCGAGCAGGAGGGATTAGTTATTGCTTTCATTAACTTTCTCACTACTACTAAGGTACTCTTCCTTAGCTGAGTAAAATCGTCTGGGTGCAGCAAGGATACAGTACAAAAGTAACGCCACGGGACTCAGGGGGGGTAAGAGCCATTCCCAGGGTCCTTGATCTTTACGCACGGACCGGTAATCGTTTTCATATAAATTCCAGCATCTCAAAAGTCTAGTTCGTACCTTCTGCTGCCGAACCTTCAAATCAGTTTTTAAAGTGCCTATAAAAAAATGTATGAGGAATCACGTATATTACCTTCATACTTACCGTTCAGAATTAGTAAAAATAGGCCTCGCTTTACATAAGTGTTTTATTGGAACTGCATCAGCTCCGTCCATAATGAATCTGACGGCAAAGAACAGAAATATAAGGCTTGGTGAAGGTTATGACGCCCCTCAATCCCCAGCGATCCCGTAGCTCAGATCCATCGGCCATAAATATCACGAGATGCTGCAGCTGTCCCTAGTCATCACTGCCTCTCCTCCCCGTCAAACATTCCCGTCTTCTACGGCATTTCAGTACGGCACACTAAGTTGCCCTTCCCAGGATGATACCAGCCTAACCTAACTTAACCTAAGCCCCTCCCAATAAAGTATTCGATCTCACGGTAACCTAGCGTCATCAGACTCCAACAGACTAACCTAATCTAATCTGGCCCAGCCCGCTCCTATTAAAGTATCCTAACCTAAGCTTCTTTCACTCGACTCTAACAGACTCTACACAACCTCGTCCCTTCCTAAAACCTCCCTGTTCTTCTCCAACTAATTCCTCTGTTATTTCCCTAACTCTTTGTCAGTAAATATCCTATCATATGCACACTGCCTGTTACACTAAGAAGACAAGTTCCCCTATGATTACCACACACCTAACTTCACTTAACTCTAACACACTAACCATCTAACCTAATCTAACCATAACAAAGACTCCTGAGAAAGATAACGCCCGTATTCTCGCCGTCTAAGGAAGCTCCCATACACCTCTTCCTAAGCGATTTATTTTGCTTATTAGACCTTACTCTCTTCTTCTGTGTTATTTAAATCATTGTAATATCATCATGCTCTGCACTGATAACGTTCATAAGGACATTAACCATCCATAACCAGAAATAAATCGCCAAGAATAAAGTGCTAGGGAGTTTAACGAGAAATAAATCGCTATGAATAACGTGCTAGGGAGTTTAACGAGAAACAAATCGCCAAGAATAAGGTGCTAGGGAGTTTAACCAGAAATAAATCGCTAAGAATAAGGTGCCAGTGAGTTTAACCAGAAATCAGTCGCCAAGAATAAAGTGCTAGGGAGCTTCCTTAACCGATAAGAATAGAGGTCAACGTGCCCAAATCAGCTAGAGTTCAGAAACCTGCGTCACCGTCACCACAAACGTCACGAGCGTCACCACGTCAGGCGTCACATCAGGTCGGCAGCAGCTTCATTTGCCGCACCTGTCATTTCGGGCGGTGGTGAATGACTTAATAGCAGCAGCGGGCCCCTCCAGCAGGTAGCAGGGTGGATGGTGGATGGGGAATTAAGCAGGGTGACATCAGCAGGTAGCAGCGGCGGTGGTGGCCTACCCTCGTGTGTGTGTGTGTGTGTGTGTGTGTGTGTGTGTGTGTGTGTGTGTGTGTGTGTGTGTGTGTGTGTGTGTGTGTGTGTGTTACGCCTTCAGTTCGACGACTTGTTTTGTGTGTTATTCTTGCCATCAGTGGACAGTTTAAATCAGCTAAGAGCAGAGGGGTTAAATCGTCTTCATGAACCCTCTCGCTACATGAGATCTTCCAGCTACTGATGGAAATCGTCTGGGGCAAGCAAGAAAGTGAATATTACGTCATCGGAGTGAAGTGGTAAATATACAGTTAGGACCAAAAGTTCTCCTTCTATTTCACCGCATCTTCTCAGCACTTACACCACGTCCAACACTTTCCTTCCTGACACATCATATCACAGAGAATCATCTACAGTATGCACAGATAAACATGCCAGTCCTCTCTCAGCTTAGCAGAAGGAAGTGAGAAGCAGAAGTGAAAGGTTAGGCGAATTTTTTACCCGACTGTACCAGGATGAAGACGGGATATCTCGGGTTGTTATGGGTGAGGGAGTTTGACCTCTTATTTATCAGAAATTTCATTGTGACAGCCACAGGACATCTGTATTATAAATTTGCTTCGTCATTCCTGTGGGGCTACATTTGCGACGTCATTGCTTTCATCTAAATTCGCCATAATTTGCCGCTGACTTCAGACAAAGTCATGGTTTTAACACATTAATGTTGCACATAATATAGAATTAAGACTACTTGAACCTCTTAGGAGTCCGGAACTTAATCCCAATCACTCTCCAGGCAGAGTTACCAATGGAATCCCTATAGTTAGACGACACAGACATACTTTATATTTTGTTCTGACCAAAATCAAACGATCATATTTACCTGACAAGAGGGACCTTAGATTGAAAGGTTTAAAGAAATCAAACCTGAACACGTATTTTATTGTAGCGCAAACGCCGGCAGTGACTCAGGTGTGCGTACAGGTGGCCAGGCTGGTGGTAGCACAAGTGGGAGCCAGGTATGTCATACGTGTCGGTGCTTTAATGAACCAAGGTGTGCCCAGGAAATGGAAAACTACTTGGCCTCATGCTTCACCTAACTGTTGGAGACCTTGAGGAATGCAGGCGTTTCTTGACAAATACAGGATGCTTTAATGGGCGCAGTCACAACTAGGTGGAAGAAGGTACCCAGTTGCAGGAGGAACGTGTTAGAAAAATGCAGGATACTCTAGCGTGTGTAGGCATTGCATGATAAAAGAATATATCGTGACGACAGGCGTTACTGAATGGATATGAACCCTACAGACGCTAACACTGCATTATGGTTTGTGTGTGTGTGTGTGTGTGTGTGTGTGTGTGTGTGTGTGTGTGTGTCACATAATACAGAACCCACCTTCAAAGAACTCGATACGTTTTTGGTACAGCCAGTTTAAGGAAGCAGGGAACGTCTTTAAAACGGAAGGTGGCAGTCGTCCTCGCATAATATGGTTAAACTGTTGAATGTAATCGGCAAGTGTCAGGCTGCAGGCCTCGCTTGTAAACACGAACTGGAACCCATGAAATCCAGGCTGTTTTGGCTACACTCATCAACTTGAGACCTGCATAACAAACTCAGATCTTTTTTGAGAATGGCTCTGGAGATTACGTAACACCTCTTTCTAAGCGATTTTTTTTTCTACACCACGATGTCCTCTTGCATGTCACTAATATATAATACAGTATGTCGATATTACAGTATTAAGGTGTAAATTTACAATATAAATCCCTAAGGAAGAGGTGCAACGAGGCTTCCTATGCGACCTGGAATACGTCCTTCAGTCTGAATATGCCACTCTACACACTGCCTAGCCTTGTGGGGTCACCTAAACGGCCAGAAACCCTCCTCCCCGCCTTACTGTGAGCGGCATGGATGACCGATTACCCATTGAACGGCTACTAGACCACTGTACGATATTTAGATGCCGATACTGTTTGCTTTATTTTACATATACTTTAATGCATTCTAATGGAGGCCAGATGGATGGTAAATGCGTGTGGTTTCTTTGCCTGGATGCTTGACGACCTTTGATTTTTGGTACTTTGAAAGTATGTCATCAAACATATAGTCTGCTGGGATAATTTCAAAGTTGTTTTGATATTTTTAGATTTTAGAGGATAAAACCTGGGTCTTTCTTTGAAGAAATTCCTTTGTCTTGACACAGATACATTTGTGAAGACGTTCTGATAACTGTTTGTATCAGTCCTAATGTGTTAACTGTAACATTATGTAAAAAATAATCTACATATCTATCTGTTGCCAGACGCCCTAATCCCGAAAGGAATGGCCACAAAAAAATCGCCTTCATGTCGCCCTGTCCCCCGCCATTTCACTGCCCTGCTCCAAGCTCACACCCCCTCTCTCATATGACTCTCCACTCCATCCCTCCATCTCATCCTTGACCTCCCCCTCCACCTCGCTCACATATATATCTCATTCTTAATATAATTCAGGTACCTGACTGAAATACGATTCAGTACCATTTAAGATAACAAATGAATAACAGATAAATGAATTTATATGACTGGAGGTGAGGGGAGTTCCAACGCTATATATCGTACTAGAACCAGAGACGTTATGTTTGAACACTGATGCACACCTGTATGTTATTAGCTGTGTGCCTTTAAGTCCACCATCCTTCATAATTTTAAAGCAGCTATATATCTCAGTTTCACCCTTTTTCTCTCATCTGTATTTCTTTTACTTTTCTGTCCTAGTCCTGCCACTTGTTTTCGTTTTCTTAATACTTCATGTTAACGTAATCATTCATACTTCTTGTCAACCTTCAGTTCTTTAGGCTACCTCTTCATTCTTCCACTTTTTGTCGTTCATCCTTCCATTTGGCTCCTATTCACTCATTAACTCTCCAATCTGTTATCATCCAGCCACTCTCTTCGTCACCCCCACTACTGTTCCCCTAAGTTACCTCATCATACAGTACTTCCTTCAATTCAGTGACATGTTTATGTTGTAATCTTGCTGTTTCCACATCTGGGAATAGAGTTTTCGAATTAGGGGGGTTAGATGTGGCCTTGGTTATTTCCATCACCACTGCAGATCTTTCTTAAATTGAATAAAATCATCTGGAGATAATGATAATAACAGTAATAATAATAATAATAATAATAATAATAATAATAATAATAATAATAATAATAATATCTTCCCTTGACTGAGGGGGCTGTGTAATTCAACAGTCGCCTGCGTCTTTTATTTGTCATCCTTTTTTTCTTCGTTCCCATTTTTTCTTTATTTTACTTGTCTACCATTTAAGATTTTTTTTTTCGTTTCCTCCTTTTCTTTCCTACATTTTCCTGTCCTTCACCACTTTTCAGGTTCCATTCTCTGTAGTCCTTTTCCACCTTTCTTTTCTCCCACAGCAATACCAACACCCACTATTATTATTCTTTCGCCATCCAGCACCTTCCCCCTCTAGACTCCCTTTCTTAATTCGGTCTCCCTTCCTTCTCACACTTCCACCCTTCTCCCCTTTCTCTTCTTTCTTTCTCCCTTAAATCTTTCACGTCCTTACTCCTTTGTCCAGCCTTCGATTCCCTTCCCTTTTCCCTCCTCCTTCTTTCTGCCCTCCTCCTTATACCTTCCTCATCATCCTTCTCTGGCCCTCTCCCACTTCCTCCAATCCCTTCTCAGGAACTCATAAAATGGATACCACAGTTATGACCTACCGAATAACAAACGGCCACTTGGGGAGCAATGTGTCTGTTGCTGCATGCATTCTGTTGTATTTCTCTCCATACTTCTCCTGTTTCATTCCTCCCTCTTCTTATTTACCTACTTCCCCTCCAGTACTTTATTCTCTCGGTCCCTCTCACCCTCTTCTCAGATCTCCATTTCCTTCTCCTTCTTCCCTTCTTCCACATTTCTTCTCTGTCATAATGTCTAACATCTTTCCTCTTTCTCCCACTTCCACATTCTTTCCCTCTACATACCTCCTTTCACATTACCTCTTTTCTCCTTGTTATTCCCGTCCTTCCTACTTCTGCTTTCCTCCCATTTCCCTGTCCATTTATGTCAGCTCTACCCCCCTCCGTTATTTTTCCTCCCCTTTCTTATCCTTCTCTCCTCCCCCCATCTTCTTGTTGCCTCCCTATTTCCTTCCGTTTTCCGCCTTCTCCTCCTTATGCCCCCACTTCTCAATATTTCCCCTTCCCTGGCAGTTTATCCCACTAAATGCTCTCCTTCATCCCTGTTTCCCATTTTCTCTCTAAACTTTTTCCTCCCTCAGTCTGTTTCTCTTTTTCCCCAATTATCTCCCCTCTTTCCATTTTCCCCCTTTTCCTTTTTCTTCCCCCTTTCCTTGTTAGCTTCCTTCTTCCTTCTCCTCTTATTCCTGAATCTCCTTTGCTTCTTCCTTTCCCCCCACTTTTCTCCCTTCTCCGTTTTTGCTCTCTTTCTAGATCTCCCTGTTTTAAAACCCGCTTTTTGTCCTACTCGCCTCTCGTTCCTTCGCCAATCTTCCTTCTCTCCTCTCTCACACTCCCTTCCTACGCAACTTTACCTTTTCTCACCTCAAAACCACTTCCTTTCCTCTCTCTTTGCCTCCTCTCTCATTCCTTCGTTCCCTTCCTCTCTTTCCCTGTTACACTCTCCGTTCTTCTCTGCTTCCTTTCTTCAGCTCCAGAAAAGTATATAATAAAGTACATACCTCTCCCTCTGCCCCCTTCCCTTCCCCCTTCCTCTACTCATTCCCTTGAACACACAAAATGGCCGCCTCAGGATCACTGCCCACAGCCTTCATTGTCTCTGTTACATCGTGCGGGTATTTCCTCCGATCCTTTCTCTGTGTGTGTGTGTGTGTGTGTGTGTGTGTGTGTGTGTTTATTTGTCTATAGCTGTCTTCTCTTCGTTATTCCTCCAACTCCTTTTATCTCCTCTGAAACCTTCTCCTTTCTCCATCCCCTCGCTTATCTTCCTTCTCCCACCCTCCTCCCTGCTGTTTGTTTTTATTCTCCTAACCGTTGTGAGTTGTGTCGCCTGCTTCCTATTTCTTCACAACTCATGTATCAACAGTAACATCTTCCCCTTCTCTGTCTGGCCTCATTCTGTTCCACCTTTTTGATCCTTCCCGCTCAACCTGCGCCTCCCAACTCACACTGACACAAACCGGTATATACTGTGATGTGGTAGCTCGTCGAGTGGATGGTATAGGGCTGTAGGGTTGTTGGTCAGCGGCGATGTCCACACACTGGCAACCTCGCAAGAGCCGGAACAAATATCAAGGGTACTCAACAATTCCCAGGACACACGACACTCCCACGCTCATTAATTTCGTGTACTGCATGTGGAAAATGAGTTCCAGGGAACACTGTGACGAAAAGGTTTTGGATAGTAATGACATCACTGAGGCTTCCAAAGAGTAGGCGTATTTCTGATCACAACTCTCCGTTGAAGACGCCAAACCAAAACTTAATATAAATCTTTAACAACCAATACTATTAACAGGGTAAATATGCAGGTTCTTCTTCTGCGCTAAGAGAGAGAAAAAATGGAAACTTCGTTCCGAATTCTGTGATACATACGCCGATTTGGAAGAACCACGAAATATTTATTGGTAGTAGTAGTTGTAGTAGTAGTTGTAGTAGTAGTAGTAATAGCAGTTAGCAGATGGGAGTCCATTCTACAACGAAGCAATGTCTATTCTCCTTCCCCTATTTTGCATCCTTTACAAGTTGTGAAGGGGGCTGACCCCCCTAGATGTGATATTGAAAAACTTTATATACTGAAAAACATTATTAATTAACCAAACGTACTGACCTGAGAAGTTTCCTTGAAATCCATGAGCTCGGTTTCCCTTATTTCTGATCGTTTTTCTTATGGGGAGGGGTGGGGGCTGACCCTTCCTACAATCATTCAGGAAGGAGGTCACGTTCCCCAAATATTGCATTACGGATGAGAGTCCATTGTACAACGTATACTAAAATATCAAAACCGTATCTGTCCTCCTCTCACTGTGAGAATTCCTATTTTGGTGAGGGGGAGCTAATTCCCCTAAAAATCATGGCTGGAAAATTGTATAATATAGAAGAAGACCTTCGGAGCAATCATTAGACCCAGCCTGGGAAGTTTCATTTAAATCCATCCTATAGTCTTGGAGGAGGTAAGGTACAGACACATACATAGACACACACACACACAGGTTGGATCTCCCGCAACGGTATAGGGCCAGTTGCCTGAAAATGATACTAACCTACGTCGCAGGATTGATAACGAATAATAGTTAACAATTACATTATTTAACCGGCTAACGTATCAGGTGATAGATTTGCACAATGAACGGTCGCCCCCAGTTCCGTTACATTATAATCTTGTATTTCAGTTGCATTTGAAGCATCGCCTGTCAATTGACAACTTACTTCGAGCAGCTTCCAATTACTCAGGTGAGGAAAGTACGTGGAACTCACACCTGTGTCACAGCCAAAATCACGAGCAGGTTGCATGATAAAGGGGGCGGGGATTGGCTTTTCGAAAGTATTATCCCCATGATGAGTCACACTCACTTTATATACTTGTGTTTTTACATTTCCACATGTTATCAGAAAAACTGTTAAGCAGGAAAATTGGCTGTGTCCACTAGGATGATAATGTGGATACAGTCACGATTTCGGGAACATGATTGTACGTAGAGACCTCTGCTGAACGCTTCTAGTATTTACCATTCTTCAGTCATCCTCCTTTCCCCCTGGTTCTTTTCAGCCTTTTCTTTCTATCCTAACTCTCCCATCTTCTCTCATTGTCCTTCCTCTGACCTCCACTCTCACTCCCACTTTCCCTCAGTCCTCTTTCTCCTCGCCCTACTCCTCTCTCTTCCAAAATACTTCTGTCTCTTACTTCCCTTTTGCTTTCATTCATTCCACTTTGATTTCCCCTTTCCTTCCAGTTTGCCTGGTGTCCACATCACTCTGCTTCCCATTTCTTTCCAGCCCCTCTTTTTCACTTTTCTTCTTCCTGATATTCTCTTCCATGCCCTACCATATCTAGCGCTCGTTTTACACATTTCTTTCTGTCTCTCCTCCTCATTTCCTGTCTATCCTTGTTGTCCTCTACCTCTTCTCTTTCCCCACTGCCACCGTCTTTCGTCTCTTTTATCCCTTTCTCCTCCATCTTGCTTCAACCTCTTCCTCCATCTTACTTTACTTAGCTCCTTAATCTCTTATTTCAATATTTACTTTCCCTTTCCTCATCTCCTCTCTCTGATTCCATTTTTTTTTTTCCTACTCCTCCCCACTTCTCCTGACTCACCCTGTTCTTCCTCCTAGTCTCTGCAGTACCTCTGCCAGCTGTCCCCTGTAATTCTCCTTTTACATTTTCATCTACCCCTTTCTCGTCTCCCCTTCCTCCTCTCTCCTTTTCCCTTCCCTTCTCCCTTTCTCTACTCTTTTCTCCTGACCGACCCACTTTCCGTCTCCCCCCTCCCTTTCCCCTCTTTTTCTCTCGCTTCCATCCCCCTACCTATCCTGTATCATCTTTCCTTCCCTCTTCTTTAGCTTCCTTTAGCTCTCTTTCTTGTCTTCTCTCTCCATTCTCTTCTCCCTCTCTTCAGTAGTTTCACTCCTTCCCTCTCCCTTCTCCTCGTCTCATTTCCCTCTCCATTTCAGTCTCTTCCCTCTTCTCTCGATTCCACTTTCCCCTCCCTCTGCCTTCATGACGTCATTAGGACCATCAATCAGGTGGGCAGCTGGAACCCGTCATTACCTTACCTGACGAAGGCACTGCAGGTATGGCAAAAAAGAAAAAGGAGAAACAAGAAAAAAAAGAAAAACTTACCCGGCTGAGGGCTGACTTCTCTGTGCATCTCTCCAATTATTTTCCACTCCCCTTCTCTTTTCTTACCTTGCTCTCTCCTTCAATACCTTGATTACCCTCTCCCTTCCTTTATCCTGTCCCCCTGCCTTCTCTCCATTTTCCTTTCCTTTCCTTCTCCTTCTTTCGCCATGCCCTTCTCCTTTCCTCTTCTCCTCCCCTTTCCCTCTCTTCTTCTCCTTCCCCTCTCTTCCTCCCTTTTCTCTCTACCCATCCCCTCCCCGTTCCACTCTCCCTTCACCCCTCTCCTCTCCATTTCGTTCTCTCTCCCTCTTTTCTCATCATTCAGGAGGCAGCTGGAGGCCATTATTACTTGAAGAAGGCGCTGCAGGTGTAAAAAAAATAAACACTGGTCACCTCTCTCAGCCCAGACCTGACTCCTCTATGCATTCCTGATATTCTTTGCCTGGCTGTCGTAATGGTTCGGGTGCTCAGCTGTGTGTGTGTGTGTGTGTGTGTGTGTGTGTGTGTGTGTGTGTGTGTGTGTGTGCGCGTTCTTTTTTATCATATACGCCTCTGGTTGTCATGTGTGTATGTATATGTGTGTGTGTGCCCGTGTGCGTGTGTGTGTACGTGCTTTCTTTTTTATCATAAATGCCCCTGGTCGTCCTCTGTGTGTGTGTGTGTGTGTGTGTGTGTGTGTGTGTGTGTGTCGTTTTTACAGAATCGTATGCGCTCTTGACTGACCCTGTGTACGCGCGCATGTGTGTTTATGTATGTATCTATGGATGGATGGCTCGATCGATGTATGCATGTATGATTTGTGTGTGTGTGTGTGTGTGTGCGTGTGAGAGAGAGAGAGAGAGAGAGAGAGAGAG
>JAGKTI010030789.1:0-12298 GCA_018397915.1 Birgus latro
GAGAGAGAGAGAGAGAGAGAGAGAGAGAGAGAGAGAGAGAGAGATTGTTGTACTTCTTAGTGTTGTATTTAACATAATGCATGGGCGGAGTCACGTGCCAATTTTCACAGCACAATTTCCCTAGTTATTTATAAGCCACAAGAGATGTCATTAGCCGCGATCTTTGAGGAATAGTCATTTACCCCTCCCCCTCGTTCAACTCCCCTATTGTCCCTATCATCTCATTACCTTCATGCCCACTTTCGTTCTCCCTCCTTTCGTCATCATTTTCCCACAAATGACTTCTTGTTTCACACCCCCTTCTACACCCTCCAACCCCTCTTTGTGCCTCTTCCCATTTTCCCCCTTCCTTTCCCCCAACACCTCCCTTTTTTTTGTCCGCTACAGCTTCCCTCCATCCCCCTTCCTATTTCTATTATATTTCCTCCTTGTTTTCCTCCTCTCTGCCCTCCGTTCCTCCCCTCAAAAAAGTCAAACCCGCTCTTCCCTGTCGCTATGTTATTTTCCCTCTCCCCCTCTGTTTTCTAACCCCCACCCCCTGTCTCTACTTGCCTCCTTCTGCCCTTCCCTCTTCCTTTCTTCCCTCCTCTCTACCCATATCAACTCTCATCCTCTCAACTTCCTCCCCTCGCACCGCTGTACCTCTCACAAACCCAAGCATCCACAGATGACACACCCACCTCCTCTTTCTGTTCCCCCTCGCCACTCTCTCTCCCTCTGATGATATCATTTCGTTATCAATAGCCTGCGTGTCGGTCCTAAAAAAAAAAATGACAAAAAACTGTGACGGCATTATAAGACCCAGTAATATTATCATCTCACAGATTCAAATGATATGGATAATTATGAGTGACAAAGTTGCGTTTTGTTTCTTGCTAATGACATTATTTAATTCATGTCCGCTGGCAGTGGTGTTAGAAACCCAGCATTAACAATCGACTCACAACTCTATTTTTCACTTATTCTGGCTAGCGAAAGACGAATTCATTAACCCCAATGTAAAAATCTAGTAATAAAAAGGGTTAATACATATTTTTATGCAAATGATAAAGAACCGTAGGGCGAGAACGGAGACGCTGAAAAGGCACGGCATGATATTTCTAAGTCAGACAACAGACAGGAATAAGCCAGTTCTAGAATATAAAACTGTTTTGGGGTGGAAAACGATAAACACATTTTATTATGTGGACACACTTGAATGTTGTTGAATTACACACTCGCGTAGAAAACACACTATGGAAAATAATAGATAGGAAGATAATGAATCTGAAAGTGTTTGCAATAGGAAATGATAGTCATATATATGATCGAATTCCACACCCTTGTACAACAGACGAAGCACCAAACTTCGGTTTTATCGAGGTGTCTAATTCTGTATAAGGGAATCAGAAAGGAATTTAAGATATTCATTAATTTGTGGTGCATCCCTGACGGAACCCATACTCACGGTCAGCAAGAAGTTTATCGGCAGATGAAAGAAATTTAAGACTCGTCTTGAAAAGGATAGATGCAAGGACTTTACAAATACGGTAATATATTTTACATATCAGTTTCCTTACTCATACATTAACACGCAGAGCGAAGGAAGCCTGTACTACCACAAAAGAACATTCCAGCTAAGCAGTTATGAGTGAAGAGTGAGAGCCCGTGGGGTCAGCAACGTGGAAAAAACACTGGATAACCATTAAAGCAAAACTGATGTAAACCCTTGTATGATACTGCAGTTTATCTAAGGAAGCAGGTCAACCATCAACCAAATTATTTCTACCGACCTTTGGCGTTGCTTGACGCGATCCGGAGCAGAGATCTGAGATTCATAAAACAGTTCAAAAATTTTCCCCTGGCAAATAAGGATTGGTGTCAAAGTGCTTGAAATATTTCGTATCATCTCTTCCTTAGCATCTTATTCTGCACAAAACACCCCACTGTCCTTTTGTATATTATCTCTACAAACTGTTTATCTTTTACTAAGATATAATTACCATACAATAAATAAGGCATATATATATATAAGCAATAGAAGAGGCGTTATGACGCCTCCTATGCCATCGAGATTGATAAGACCCTAAGGCCATCTTTTGCAGGAAAACAATATATTTATGAAAATTTTACTTTATTTTCTGTCGATAAGTA
This sequence comes from Birgus latro, assembly GCA_018397915.1. NCBI lineage: Eukaryota > Metazoa > Arthropoda > Malacostraca > Decapoda > Coenobitidae > Birgus > Birgus latro. Next base: position 2,134 of record JAGKTI010030789.1, read on the forward strand.
TGCAGGAAATGAATCTATAAACCATGAAAACAATCACCTTTTAGCATATTTAGTAAGCAAAAAATTAGGTTCTGAAATATGAAAAGCCTAATTTTGGAGTTACACGAACTAATTACACTGAGCTAATAAAATAATTTCCCACCAAACAATGGGAATTTTAGGGTGTTGTAACACCTCCTAGAATTCATATTTGTTATGCTTTTTGGTACAATAATTTTATGAGAGTTTGGAACAGAAATTGTTAATTAACACACAGTATCCCACAGTCTTTCTCTCCTTCTGTTCACTCATTAGCTGTCCTGTTCTATCTCTGCCTTGACCTACCCTTTCCCCTGTGCATATCTTACTTCACTTGCTCTGTACTCTCTACCTTAGCAGCAACTTAATCTACAAATACCCTGCCTCACTCCCATCCTTACATTGATTTTTATGCTCACACCCATGTCTGGACTTCCTTACCTCCCTGTCCTTACCCTCTTTCGTCCCTTACTCTCCTCCTTGCCCTGCCTCCCCTTCCCTGTCATACCCTATCGTATTCTTCCTTACTTTTCCATTCTCTTCTTTAACACCTCCTTCCCTTCCCTTTCTGCCTTCCCCTTTATTCTATCTACCTACCCCCTTTCCCACTCCACCACACTCTCCCCTACCCTTCCTTTCCCTTCCTTACCTCCCTACATTCCTCACCCTGGCCCATCTGTTCTTTCCTTACTCTTGCAAACTCTGTACCCCTACTTCTCTTAGCTGTTTTTCCTTCATCTTTCCCTTCTTAACCTTGTCCTGCCATATCTGCACTTCCTTTCCCTGTCCTCTCCATCTTCTCTCCCTGCCTCCCCCTTTCCTCCCTCTCTACTAACTCTCGTTAATGCTGTTACCCAGCTGCTAAAGGTGTGAATAGACATTAGTGTTAGGGCGTCATGAAGAAAATGGAGTGTATATGAGGCTCCTTTAGTTCAGCAGCAGCACATACACATCCTGCCTGGTCCCTGCCACACGGAGTCCAGGAAGGAAGGCAACACTGAAAACACTGCAATAACTCTCTCGGCGAAATTCCCCACACTGGAATTTGTATAGGAAAACTTCTGGAAAAGTTTACAGTATACTGCATTCCGTATACGGAAACTTCTTTTTAATTTTATTTTAGCTACGGTAACACCTAGAGAAGGTAACTGGTACCATAACGCAGAGGATACAGTGGCCTTGTATCCCAGACCTGTGGGGGAATAAACCGCCAAAGACTTAGAGGCCTGGAATATGGACTACAAACGAAAGTAAACAGATACAAACTTATTGGTCACTTCCAGGCAGTCTGTTATAGGATATGTTATAAATAACGTATCTATTGTAGGAGTTAAAAACAAGAACAGACCCCGTCCCAATACCAAAGCCTTCAGTCGAAGCTTGAAGGAGACAGTGAGGAGTACCATGCATCTAGCAAAGCTGCCATGCAAATTTCATAGGAAAGGAGGAATGGAAATCATATTCTGTACTAACCAAAAACGTTAAGTAAAATTAAGTCAATAACAGATGTATTTCAACGTTTTTCTGTGGTTGTCCTTCAGGTTTTAAACTGCAAGAGTACATTATGCTACAAAAATGTAGTACTGAACAGTGAACATTCTTAACTTGGGATTAGAAGACAGAAACTTAACCACCGTGGCTAGACGCCACGTGACGTCCTCACCGACCTATACCTTTATCTTCAGACGCTTTTAATAACCTTTTGAGGACGAAACAAACACTAACAATTTTATTCTTGTTTCTACCAGATGATTATATGCAAACTGGCTGTGACTTATCGTCATTACGTTTCCCTGACGTAGGGCAACAACAGAAAAAAATATTAACCATTCATGGGCGACTCAGCTCTGGGATTCTATTCCAGCTAATGCCTAACGATTTTGTTTGGAAGAATGTGATTCCTATTAATATGAACGAGTTAATTCTGGTACCAATATTACTCTCATGGTCGAGACAACTCGAGAATTCTATTCGACCTAATTTCAGACGATTGTATTCAGTTGAGAGTGAGTAAGTGAACCCTGGAAATCAATACAAAGACATAATCGCATTAATTCTCAATATTCGGGAAAACTCCGGTTTATGTTCCAGCCGATGCAAGAGTGTAAATGAGCCATATAAGCTTGAGCGGTAAACACCATGTTACTAACTACTGGAGGAAGGAAGAAAGGAAGAAAGGCCGGAAAAAAGAAAGGAAGGTAGACTCGAATGAAAATACTACAGTACATTTTGAAAAAATCTCAACACTAATTTTTCTTCCAGCTTGGTAAAGGAAACTTTTTAAGTCACATATTTTCCTTTTATGCCACTCACTAGAAGACGAGATCACCTGAAGAATGCCCAGTGTTAGTAAAAATAAATAATTAGTCAATAAATAAATAGAAAATATAAGTCACTATATATACATCAACCACTGGAATGGTTAACTGAGACAAGTTTTGCCTCTTTTAGAGGAAAAGGTCTATTTCATGTAATATATTTTTTAATGTTAGATAAATTCTAAACCGTGCTATTTTTTCTCGATGCTGCCCGGACATTTCATCCAGGGTAGGATGAACATCTCAGTTTCACGGGGTCAAGAAGTCACCTTCATCGTCTTCACTACGATGTGTATATACTTCACTCTCGATAATACCTGATGAAAACAGTATATTACGTATAAAAAGAACCTCATCAACTGAGCAGACAACCAGACAGAGGGGCACAGAAACCAAGCAACTCTGGAGTAGTCGATTCACACAGGCAGACTGATGAACTGATAATGCATATGCAGCAGAGAGAAGGTAAACAGAGCCAAAATTCAGAGATGGCGCCTCGGAAACAGCCACACAGATGGGCACAAATGGCAAAGCAACAAGGAGGTAGTTGATCTTGAGCCCACAATCAGGTAAAGTAGACTCCAGGAGTAAGAGGTCCGTGAGGTGGGGGATATGGGTAGGGCCATGGGGTGGAGAGGTGAGTATGGGGGACTCCCCCCCCCACCACCACCACCACGATCTGGTGGAGTTACGGCCACCGCTCCACACCACACCACACTTTCACTGCAGTACAATTCCCTCACCATGAAAGAATCTCGCTATACAACAATCGTCCCATTACACAAAAATTATCTTACCGCATGATAATCCTCTCACTGCATGACCGCCCCCCCTCTTTCTTTTTTTTTTTTTTTTTTTTTATGGCACACCCTTGTGTACTGAATGATAGGTTAATAGTTGTAGCATTATCATGATGCTTTTCTGTTGCACTTACAGTTCATCATAATGGCACATACTGCTGTAACAAAAGCAGGGATGGGATTACATGTTTTACAGCACTATCTTGTTTCCATGATTTTGGCCACATCACCTTTCCCCTACACCTTCATACAGTTTATAGATATATTTTAAGGTTGTTTTCTTCACTTTAAAATGCCTTATGTAAGAAAACTCTAAATTCTGTAATAGTCTTTTCAACTTCAGGGTGTGGTTTTAGTGAAGGGATTAATGACGGCTCTGACTAACCCGCACAAGTTCGTAAAGTGGCACAAGGTGAATTAAATTTTCTGAAGAAAATAAGGAGAACTTGGGAAGCTCAACAGACGTGCCTTGCGATCGGTCTATGCCCGAAATTTTGACCTAGCTCGGTGATCTTGACCTTTAACCGATTATTCTCAGAATGTAAATGCTGCATCCTTGCGTGATCCTGAACCTTACCGCTATGTTTGGTCCAAATTGGATCACAGGTGTCTAAGTTAACCTTGCCCTGTGACCTTGACCTTTGTCCTATTGTTCTCCAAATACAATATCTTGATTTATGACTGACCCCAAATTGTTCCACAAAGACTAAGAGAAACAGGGAATTTTGTCAATTGTGTTTTAGCATGTTAACGCTTTGTGTTAGCTGTTTTAGGAGATGTTTTAAGTAAAGGTACGCATGAGGATTAAGGCAAGATGCTTAAACCATTTAATACCTCTGTGTCTGGGAGTCAGAATGGATTATAAATATACTTTAAGTTTTGTGGGCGCGATGGCGTCATCCCCACATAGAATACGAGTATCTACTGACACTGATAATACACTCTCACAACAAAGATTCGTCTCACTACATGGATCTCTCTCTCTCTCTCTCTCTCTCTCTCTCTCTGTCTGTCTCTGTCTCTCTCTCTCTCTCTCTCTCTCAGTAAAAAATCACATCAGAACATTTTTCATATTGTTAAATTGTTTAATTGCCCAAAACTAAAGTGCCTTTAAATCTTTTAGTAAAGAGAAGTCCTTTTTTTTTTTTTATTATTCTTGGAACTTCCAGACAATTTATTTCCATCAGGCGAGACATGGCGTATGGAGAAGGTTAATATATCAAGCATGGATGTGAAAGCAATGCACACTTGCCTTTCTTGTCATATTTTTGAAGGAATCTTTGCTTTTTCCTTCAACACAACTGAAAACGCTCACCGTCACAGGGTGCATTACCCCTCGCAATGTCCAAAAAATATTCCAGTTCGTCCTGACAGCTGCTTTCTGCCCACCTCTTTTTTTTTACCGGTCCCAGTATAAGGTTCAATGGGATGTGTGTGACGTACCTTTCCAATGCCAACGTTGCCCAACGCAACCCCTCGTCGTCTTAAGACACTCCGTCTGCTCTCCACTGCCAACAACAAAAAGCACACCCAACACAGTTTCCCCTCCCCCTCTTCTTCCTCATACCTGCTGATCCACAACTCCCATACTCACAAGGCTTACTGCTCTTGTACCCAACACCATCCCATTCCGCCCTTTCTTCCCTTTTCTACCTTCCCATCTGCTCACGCCAAAATAACGATAACCATTTCATAACAACGATAGAATAACATCAGACCATTGCACCAGTACGTTCTCTTTATCTTTTTCTTTGTTTTAACTTCAGATAATCCAAAGTTTAACTCATACCATATTTTACCTAATCAACTTGTAGTGATTTTGAAAGACCTAAAGTAATTCAAGTGGACCTGATTGTACCTGAACTGACATGACTGGACTGAAATTCACTGACAAGACCTGAATGGACCTGAACTGACCTAACTGAACCTGAATATACCCCTGAAGTGATCTAACTGAACCAGAATGAACACTTCAAATGACCTCCCTGAACATAAATAGACCTGAGCTGACCTAAATGGAACAAGTGGTGCCAGGTACAACAAACCACGTCCGAAAGCAGTCATTTTTTATTCAACTGTTTTCAAGTTATAGCTCTCTGATGATCTGTGCTCTTACGTTTGGGTTTTCAAGGTCACTCACTTTTAAAGATCATGGTGCCAAATGAAAGCCCATATGAGACTTCCCATATCTTGATAACAGTAAACATCTCTATCTTCAACCAGTTTCGAGTTATTGCCCTCTGAATAGCTGTTACCTTGAGTTTGATCTTTCAAAGTCACTTAAGATCAGAGGTCATGGTACCAATTAAAAACCCACATGACACTTCCTATACATCGATAATAGGAAAAACCATGACTTTGTGTCTGACATTTCAAGGTAACTTAAGGCCAAGGGTCAGGGTACCAATTAAAAACCAATCTAGGACTTTCTATATGTCGACAATAGTTAATATCTATCTGCAACCAGTTTTGAGTTCTAGTCCTCTGAATATCCGTGACCTTGAGTTTCACTTTTCAAGGTCACTCAAGGTCAAATGTCTTTTAGGGAAATGAAATCCCATATGGGAGTTCCTTTATGCTGATAATGATCAATATCTGTACCTTCAACCGGCTTCAAGTTATATCCCTCTGATTCAGTAGTTTTTCCGTAATGTTAACAAACAAAGAAACAAATAAAGAAATTCAGCCAAAAACAATACCTCTCCGGAGTCCGTTTGGCCGAGGTAATTAATTGGTCCTGAATCAAACCAACATGATGTGCAAGAAGCTGAAATAACCTGTCTGGATCCACCTTTATGTTTGGACCTGATAAACAAATATAGTTTGCTTTTAGTCTCTCCCTTCCCGTAGGAATAACTTACCTAAAAATTAGAAAAAAAAACCATACATTACATATGAGTCATCATCATTATTATCATGACCTCTTTTTTTCTCTCTCTCATTTAACCCGCCCAGTCCCCCCGACGGCCGATGCATGTCACACGTTTTTCACGCTCAGACCCACCAACGTGCATTGTACATCAGTCAATTGTAAGGCCCGTCGTTTGCACATTTTTCAAGATTCGCGGGTGATTTTTGGTAGGCGTATGTGGGAGACCTTCCTCTAAAGGCTGTCAAGTGAGGATACTGCCTGGCCCCACCTGACCCCCCACCCCCCTCCCCCCACACTCGGCAATTCACCTGTTAGCAGTAACCTGGCCAGTAAAGACATGTTGCGCCACTGTCTCTCCAGTGATGAAATTCATGGTGAAAGTGATTCCTGAGGTGGAGGACAAAGAAACAAAGAAGCTATGGGAAGAAACAAACAGAAATGATGAGGTGGTCATGTCGTAAGGGAAGATGCCATATGTTGGTGTTTTTGGTGAGTGAACAATGCTTATATCGCCTATATTATTGTGTGAAAGCCAATATAGTCTTGTACTACACATAAATTCATACCAAATAAATAAATAAATACGTAATTTAAAATGACTTGAATTAGTTTACCCTCCCATAGTTCGTTTTCTTTGAAGCCAGGTACTCTGAGAGAGAACGAAAAGGTAAAGCTGACTGTCACCTGTTGCAACATTTATAAGCTCAGGAGGGCGATTTCTCTATGAATTTTCGATGTTTCCTCACCAATAGCGGAGGTCTGAGCCAAAAAAAGACAAGTTGATAATTGCTTGGGTTCTGAGGGTGGGTTGGGTAAAAAAGCAGTCGGGACTGGGCGGGTTAAGGATGAGGTGAAGTAGGATCCAGAATATAGGAGAGTGGAAGTACTCAACACCATGGCCTTAGGTATATATACCCACATATTGAATCTGTGCTTGATACAACAATATTGGCCCGACTAGGAGTTTCTCAAAGTATGAACATACTGGGAACATGTATACGGGGTTTCACATTAAAATCTCTTGGACAATCTTTGCCTGATTTTGAGCAATAAATATGTCAACACGAGTCAAATTCTCAGCAGTTACGGAGCAATGATTGCATTATGGGCAAAAAACTATTGCCTTCATAACTTACTCAAAATGTCATCAGTACCTGTAGCTCCGTAATGGTTGATAAACAGGCCCACGTTTATACAGGATTTTATACTCAAAATTTGCCCAAAGATAACATCTTGAAGTTTCTCACATATTTACCGGGACACTTTGTATGAGAGAGAGAGAGAGAGAGAGAGAGAGAGGCTGTTACTGAGCATATCATGTGGTATCAACTAATTCATTTCTTAAATTCTTGTTAATACCAGATGAGCTTGTGTAACCCATTAGAAACTTCTCAGACTGAAGGGTTTAACCCGCTGAGTCCCAGCGACGTACGATGCACGTCGCTACTTTCTTCCGCGGACAGACCAACGACGTGCATCGTACGTCATGCAATTGCAAGGCCCATTGTGTGCACATTTTTCAACATTCGCGGGTGATTTTTGGTAGGCATATGTGGGAGACCTTCCTCTACCAGCTATCAAGCAGGGATACTGCCTGGTCCCTCCTAACCCCCCTTTCCCCCCTCCCCCCACACTGGACAATTCACCTGTTAGTAGTGACCTGGCCAGTGAAGTCATGTTGCCCCACGGTCTGTCCAATGATGAAATTCATGGTGAAAGAAACAAACAGAAGTGATGAGGTGGTAATGTCGTAAAGGAAGGTGCCATTTGTGGATGTTTGGTGACTGAACAATGCTTCTATTGCCCATATAATTGTGTGAAAATCAATATAGTCTTGTACTACACATAAATTCGTACCAAATAAATAAATAAATACGTATTTCAAAGTGGCTTGAATTAGTTTACTCTCCCATAGTTCATTTTCTTTGAGCCCAGATATCGTGAGGGAGAATGAAAGGTAAGGCTGACTTGTCACCTGCAGCAACATTTATAAGGTCAGGAGGGCGATTTCTCTATGAATATTCGATGTTTCTCACGAAAAGCGAAGGTTTGAGCAAAAAAAAAAATCGTAAATTGCTCGGGACTGGGGGATATCTGAGGTAGGAAATTGGTCGGGACGTGACGGGTTAATTAGCTGCAGGACAGAGAGCGGGCTCTCCCAAGCTGAACAATTCCGTGTGGTATGTACATAAAAATGCCGTTATCAATGATGACCTCACACCATACAGGCAAGGAACGCAAAGCAAGCAAAGAATGAAAAGAGATCTTGCGACTCGGGCAATGTTGCAGGGTAGACACTTTCAATGTGGCACGATCCCACTACTACCTGAAGCTTCCCCAGGTGGCAAATAAGGGAGAGTCTCATTGGTCTTTTATCTATCACCCACAATCCCATTCACTCATATGCAGATGACTCAGTGCCACAGTTCCTTCACACTTAACACCCTTTCACAAAGTCACAACTCAGTACAGCAATCTTCATAAATCAAGACATGCCTAAGATCACTGACTGGAGACAAAATAACATTGTCTCATTTAATGCTTGGAAAACAAAATATATACAGTTTACCAACAGACAGATGTTGCCTGATTCCTATATTACCTTGAATGATACCAATATTCCTATCTTTTAAAGTATTGAAATTCTCGATGTTTCACTTAACAATACCCTTAGCTGTGTCTCTGATATTAGATCATTTGCTAAAATAGCTTCAGAGAAACTTGGATTATTGTACAGAATCTGTAACTTCTTTACTAACGAGCAGTTAGATATAATTTACAAGTCATGTGCGCTCCGAACTGGAATATTGCTCACCCTTACAGAGTGGATGTGGAGAGGTTGCACTAAAACAACTGAATAAAATTCAGAACGAAGCTGTAATAATTACTAATAATACTACTATTACAAATGAACTACCTCACCTAAAAGTAAGAGGGAATGTTGCCTCCCTTGCATTATTTTGTAGATACTTTTATGGCAATTGCTCAAACGAAGTTGCATCCACTGTGCCACCTCTCCATGCTTTTCCTGTGCTATACAGGCATCTGGTAGTGGCCATGGCTTGACTTTGACACTGTCTTACTGCAGAACGTCTACCTATCAGAATTTTTATTCTCCGAACTGCAAGTTTTTGGAACTCGCTTCTCCTGAATAGTTTCCCCCACTCTTCAACCTACAGCAGTTCAAGTCGAACTGTTACCTTTTTTTTTTTTTAATGAATGAAGGATACCTGTAATCTTGTTTATGGATTATTTGTTGGATCCAAGGCGAAGGCGGGTTATTGATGACCCTGTATTTCTTGCCACATGTGATCGGACAGGCATTTCAACACGAGTTGCAATGCAAGTGGTAACTCCCGCCTTGATTGCAGCAGGGACTGATGTTAGCGAACTCATGGTGTCTGTCGGATCTCTCCACACTGTTCAGAAGGAATCACGGACTGAGATCACTGAAAAAATCAAAAAGAATTCAAGCCACAAACACCCTTGATTCTCCATTTTGATGGAAAGCTCTTGTTCAATGGTAGTGGCCGCAGTGATCGCCTGGCAATTGTTGTTACGGGGATTGGTAAAGAGAAGATCCTGGAGATCCCTAAGATCCCTGTTGGAAAAGGTGAAGCAATGGAAGAGGCAGAGCTAAGGACTCTAGATGAATGGCCGGAAATGAAGCCCTGGATTGCAGGGCTCTTTTTTGATATTACAGAGTCTAACATCTGGGTTCACAGCGGAGCATGCTTCATCATTGAAAGAAGTCTCCAAGTCCCGTTGTTGTTCTTGGCACGCAGGCACAATGTGTGAACCCATAGTGGCAGGGATCTTTGACCTCTTTTTCTCTTCTTTTGGTCCTGAAATTCCTCTCTTCAGGCGATTCAATGAGTTCTGGAACAAAATTGACACAGATTCCTTCGATCCATACGATGATGACCTAGATGAAAAATCTCAGTCATGGATTGCCAACAGAGCCAAGGACATTGAACACTTCAAGCTCAGCCACATAGATCATGCGCAACCCTGTGATAACCTCCTCGAGCTGTCTTTGGCTTTCCATAGCAAGAAGCCAGCACAGATGACCTTTCATCGTCCAGATGCCTATCATAGAGCACGTTGGATGGCCAAAGGTCCTTACTGCCTCGAGATCTTCCTTTTCAGAAGTCAGC
>JAGKTI010030790.1:0-12298 GCA_018397915.1 Birgus latro
TATGAACAGAACAGCTAAAATAGTTTTAGTTTAATCTGGACCAATCCTGGTGGAAGGGATAAGGGGCAGCCAAGGGACTGACCTAGAGTTTTTAAGAACAACAGGTCAAAAGCCAAGGTCATGTGGTAAGGTCAACTTATTTTTTTTTTTTATCCGTTTGAGGGCAAATTTTGTGGAATGCCTCAGAAATTTGGTTTTGAAAACAATCAGTGAAATGTCAAGGTTACAGGGAAAGGCCAAAGGTCAAGGTCACATGGCAAGGCCAAAGGTCAAGGTCACATGGCAAGGTCAACTTGAACAATTTCGAGCCGATTTAGACCAAACCTTTAGGAAAGAATTAGGGTAACGCATGGATGAAGGGATTCGATTTTGAGAACGATCAGTTAAATATGAAGGTTACAGAGTAAGGTTAATTATTCAGCCCTATAACTTCGATTCGATTTGGACCACGCTTAGTCGATGAACTGATGGTCAGCTAAGGACGAAGAGGATTCATTTTAGGAGAAATAAGGCAATATATTAAGGTCACAGGATAACATAACTCAGTTTTAATCCGACTTAGGTCAAAGTTGTTAGGGGGGTCAGGCAAAAGCAGAGCAATTAAATTCTGAGAGCAATCAATCAGTTGGGAATGAGAAACAGCTCTGTCTCCCATGGACCTTGATATCCTCCCCACGGCGGCCTTAATAGCTCCCTCCATCAGTGATCATAAGGCTCTCCAAACCATTCCACAAGTTTTCCAGGTCCATTTGCACCCAGTTTACTGACTAACTTCTCCACTACCTCACCCTCGCATGCATCAGCCACTTCAGTTCTCAGCTTCTCCATTTTCAGTCTTTCACCCCGACAACTCCTTTCTCTCTTAAACCACCACGCTCCTCTCAGTTTTATCTTGCACACCACATCCATATGATCAGATAAACCTCCACATCGTCCCCTCAAGCCCTCGTATCAGTAGCAACACTCCCATGCTTCTATCTTTCTACAAGCACGTAACCAGACTCCTTTCAACACTCTCCAGTTTCAATGACTATGTCTAATTCCGTGCCTCTTTGTGCTTAAAATACTAATTACTAATGGCCGACTTCCTTCCCTGACACGTGTCCTTCAGCTGTAGTCCATTATCCTTCTCCCTTGCCTCTCCTTAATAGGGATGGCCGGACGGTGGTGGTGGGGGGGAGGGGGGATGGGCACCCCTTAATACTTGTCTCAGAGTAAGTCAAACTAAAAAAAAAAAAAAGATACAGGTTGCTTTTCCAACAAATGGAGTAGAGTATATTGTGAAGTCCAGTGAATATTCAGTTAAATCATCAGGGTGCAATTAAAGTATATATATATATCCTCTATATCTTACTTTCTCTTGTTGACTAATATTTCTAATCTGAGAGAGGCTTGGTATTTTTTGTACCTAACATTTCACCTCTTCTACATCTCACTTTCCTCTGCTGGCTAATATTCCTAAGGAGAGAGAAGCTTGGGATGATTCTTTGTCTAATACTTCTCCTCTACATGTCACTATCCCCTGCTGGCTCAAATTCTGTTCAAATGTGTTTCTGTTCTTTTACTGTCGATCAGTTACTTTATACACCGTATTGTTTTATTTATTTTATTATTATTATTATTATTATTATTATTATTATTATTATTTTGTCTTCGATGAATAAGATAGACGGTTTGGCTTAATAGTCTTGCTTCCATACCTGTGATCGACTGCCAGATACCCCCGACCCAAACAAAAAGAAAACGAACAGAAACAAACAAATCTCTTGGTGGTAAATGCTTCGAATCATTCACACGGGGTTCGGGATTCAAAGTCTGGACTGAGGATCGTATTGTTGGTGGCAGAGGAAGCTTCGTAGCAGCTTTTCCTTAGCGATTTATTACTCACATTACACCTTAATATTCGCTAGTGGGAATCTGCAGAATAAATCGCTAAGGAAGAGGTGCTAAGATATCCCCAAAGCCACTTAGGGCTGTATTCTCGTCGGTTAAGGAAGCTCCGTAACACCTTTTCCGAAGCGATTTATTTTGTTTATTCCACCTTATTGTACTCTTCTTAATTACATAAATCATTCTAATATCGCCATACTCTGCATAAATAACGTACAGAAGGACAGTAACCAGTCATTCTAAAAAATAATCGCTAAGGACGAGGTGTTTGGGAGCTTTGCAAACGTCATGCGGGATTTACGGGATGGTCAGTGCTCGTTGTGCCGTGCTGTGTGTGGTCGGACTCTTGGATCAAGTTGATTTTTTCCCCTGATTCCCTGTTTACCCCGCAGTACAGATAGGGACGTGGGTGGAAAACTGTTGCGTGTTATATCCAAGGGCGAGATTATGACATGAAACTGGTTATCTGCCCGAATGAGTCGCGTGGAGTCGATAGGCATGGATTCTACGGCATCTTGGTGCAGTGTGGACCCCGGAAGAAGCAAACCAGAAGCGTTTTTGAGTGATGGGAAGAAGGTATGTGAGAGAGAGTGAAGGGGTGAGAGAAGAAGAGAGGGTGAGGTAGTAAGAGCAGAGGGGGTGAGACGGTTGAGGAAAGTAGGAATGGACGGTGAATGGTAAGGGGGAGGAGATGAGGGCGTCGGGAGGTGAGTAGGGTAGGAATGGAGGGGGTGAGGGAGCAGTGCGTTGTTAGGGATAAGAAGATAATGTGAGAGAGGGGGTGAGGGGAGAAGGGGTAAGGGGGCAGGGGTGTAAAGGGAGTAGAGGGGTGAGAAGCTGAGGAGGGAAGGGGTGGTGAGGGAAGGGGTAAGAGATGAGAGAGGAATAGTAGTGGGAAGGGTGAGGAGTTGACAGAGGTAGGGATACAGCGGTAAGGAGAGGGTGAAGGGGGGTTGAGGAGGCAGAAGTAGGAGAGACGAAGTAGGAAGAAGACTGGAGGTGGAGGAGAACCTGAGTGAATATGAGAAGGGTGAAGGAGTACGGGGGATGAGGAGGCGAGAGGTTGTGCTTATAAAATTCTTAGCCTAACGAATATATAAGAAAATGTAAAAAAAAAAAATCCTCAATATTTAATTTTTCTGGAGACCTGTTTCTCTTGTAAATGGTTAACGTTCTTTATTCAAATTGGTTAACGTTCTTTATTCAAATTACCCCAAGAGTGGAAGGGGGGTGGGAGGAGAGGTTGAGGAAGTTGAGGGTGGAGGAGGGCAAGGGGGTGAGAGAAGACTGAGGGTGGAAGAGGACAAGTATAGTGAAAGAGAGAGAGAGAGAGAGAGAGAGAGAGAGAGAGAGAGAGAGAGAGAATTACAGGCGTGCAAGAACACCAAGGACAAATGAAGAATGAGAAAAATGCGTTGCGTCACTTGTTTTATTTATTGAATCATTTATTTATGTGTTTTTGAATCTTTTCTGCGTGCTTGAATCATGCTAGGCGTATAACTGCGTCGTAGTGTAAGTGGATTTAGAGAGTTCCTAACACGTCTTCTTTAGCGATTTATTCTGTTCATTACACCTCCATATCGTCTTTTATGTAGATGCTGAAGCGCTATAGATAACATACAAGAGCATTACTATGAAATTCTAGTTATGTTTGTTATTGAGAGAATGTGAATAGCTTGGAAGAAAGCATAAAGATTTCATATGAATATAAATCGCTAAGGAAGATGCGCTACGGAGTCTCCTGTGTCACTCAGAATGCGGGCCAATGACTCACGAAACAATAGGTCACAATTAACCTGTTTGGTATAAGTGCATCTGTTTATATTATGGTAGTTGTATTTGCAACCCGAGGCTCTGCTGAACTTGAACCCGGTGGACTGCAGGCCGAAGTTGGTTGTCCTCCAGAGTTCACTATCCTCTTTTCGGGGGGGACTGGGAGGTGGGGTTGAGGGACGTTTGTATATCCAAGCAGCTCCACTACCTAGTCATATCGGTGCCACCACGTGAAGGCGTCCCGCTCCAGCCCCTCTTGCAGACGATAGGAAACAGCCTAAGGGAGACATCTTGTGGTGAAGGGGTTTATGAAGGCCGTATCTAACCCCTCCAGTAAAAAAAAAAAAAAAATCGCTAAAGCTGAATAAAATCGTCTGGAGGTAGAAGAATACAAATATGACCACAACATCATAGTGAGGGACTGAGGGTTTACTCCAAGTCTGCGCTACGTGTATAAACCACGCGGTAGGTGCATCTGCCATCTGTGGTTCGTGAAACTATTTGGCTACTGCTGAAAGGATGGTGACTGGGAAGGGACAGGGGGAGGGTGGCAGAGATACGAGGCACAGGCGGTGAAACAGACGATAATGGCACTAGAATGTGGTACGGTTTAGCCCAGGGGTGTTGGACAGATTCAAAGCACAGGCGGTGAAACAGACAGCGGCCATCAGACAGTGGTAGGCAGGTTAGCAGGAGAGTAGGACAGACACAGACGGTGAAGCAGAAGGTAGTGGTGGACGTGGTATGGCGTAGGGTTGGAACATGCACAACACCTGGTTCCCTAGACGTCTCAGAACACCTTGGGAACCCTCATTAGCATACAGTACACAGTTATACAGCCTAATCAACAGTAGCCTACTTAGCCTACCTTAGCTACCCATGTATACCACAAACAATACACACACACACACACACACACACACACACACACACACACACACACACACAAATTAAAAAGACATAAATATAACCTCCCATATCCTGATTTACGTGAAAAAAAAAATCATTCCTTTAATCGGGTGTAATTCTGTTTGCCTGTCTGCCTGTCTCATTTGTCTGTCATATGTCTGTTTGTCTGTCATTTGTCTGTCTTTTCGTCGCCTGTTTGTCACCTGTCTGTCGGTCGTCTATGTGCCATTCGTCCGTCTCTGTGTGTCTGTCATGTTATGTGTCTGTCAGAGTTATTTGTCTGTCATCGGTCTATCCATTTGTCTGTCCGTCCACTCGTCCGTTTGTCTGTCTGTCTGGTTGTCCGTCTGTTTGTCACAACGGCTCATTTTATCATTTCTACGTATTTTCTAAAAGATAATTTTATCTTATTTGTTTGCTTTCACCATAATGTACAGGACCGGATGTTTTTCCTACTGAGACCAATTCCCCACACGTAGTTCTTATTAAGTAGGTCTCTCTCTATCTCACTCTATCTCTCTCATTTTTCTTTGCAAGGTGAGATTTTTCAAGGCTTCTAGATTTTGTATGTGTGAATGTGTAGCCTATGCCTGTGAGGTAGAGTCAGGATTCCACGGGCTTGGATGGCGAGTGAGTGAGAGTGTGGCCCATCCAGCTGAAAAGACTGGTTAGTTTCTCCATCATTTTTTTAATATCTTTCTGGACCCTTCCTCTCCCCATCCTAGAGTGGGAAAATAGGTGTGGATGATGATGATGGTGATGATGATGATGATAATGGTAATGATGATGACTTTTTTTATTTTACCTCAGTTTTGTTACCATCTGACCAATTTACTTATTTTTGGTGATTTTTTTTTTTTTTTATACTGGAAGGGTTAGATACAGCTTTCGTAAATTTCTTCACTATTTGACGTTCTCCTAAGTTCTTGAAAGTCGTGTGGATCTTGCAGGAATCAACGTAAAAAGGCGTCATCGAGAAGGTAAAGGTAAATATTAGGAGAAAACACCTGAGGCTTTTATAATATGGAACTAGTGACGGCCAGTTTATCAGACTCATATCAGTGTTTCGTGTTTTATGTATCTATCTATAGCTAGACGCCTTAGTCCCGGAAGGGGTGGCCACAAACAAATCGCCTCCATCTCGCCCTGTTCCTTACCATTACGCTGCCCTCCCCCCAGCTCACACCCCCTTCTCTCATATACCTCGTCATTCCATCCCTCCATCTCATCCTTGACCTCCTCCTCCCTCTCCTCCCTCTCCACCTCACTCACATACACTCTCCTCGCTAGTTACTCACTCTCCATCCTCCCCACATGTCCAAACCACCTTTCTCCTGACGCTTTCTGTCACATCCACATCCACACCACAACGCTTCTTCACTTCTTCATTTGTCAGTTTGTCTCTGTGTGTAACTCCACATGCTCCTCTCGGATAACTCATTACCACTGCTTTCACTCTTGACTTGTGTCCTTCCAACAAGTCACTCCGATTAGGGCGTTTCAACTACCCCTTCCCCCACCTCCGCCACACACACACACACACACACACACATACACACACACACACACACACACACACGATAGCAACCCCTTTGTGTCGGGCATCATACCGGTGTTCATACAGTTTCCAAAGCTTAAGTTGTGTATAAGAACGCTTGTTTTTTATCTTCGCTCATACACCCACCATGCACTAAACGACCGAGCTCAAATGAATGATAAAGCGATAAATGCGACCAGAGAAACGGATTTTTAATAGTTATTCACTGTTAGGTTTTTCCATATTGTAAATGAGTTAGAATGTTTTGTGAATATGGCTTGTCAGGAGAGAGAGAGAAAGAGAAAGAGAGAGAGAGAGAGAGAGAGAGAGAGAGAGAGAGAGAGAGAGAGAGAGAGAGAGAGAGAGAGTCGATTTGTGAAGGGTGAATGTCATCCACCAATCCCCCCTTCCCCTTTGCCACCCCCAGCCACTTTCTCACATCCTTCACCTCATCTCTCTCACTTCCCCCGCTCCCTCCTCCCGACATTCCCCCTCACTTCCCTGTTCCTCACTGCCCTCACCTCCCCAAACCCCTCTCCCTCCCCATCACTCCCTCACCTTTTTTCACCACTACCCTCCAATCCCAGTCCCCTCTCCCCCACCTCTAATTCCCCTCCCCTTCCCTTCTCACCTCCCTCTCTCCCCTCGTCAGTCACTCCCGTAAGCCACGATATCGTCACTGGTCCGCGTCCACACGTATGTGCACTAAAAAGAGACGGCATCATGTAAGCAACGCAAATAACGATCAGGCTACAGGCATGCCCGGAATCGCAACGTCCATATCGCAACATCATGTATGAAGTCTGAGCTGCCTCCTATGGACGCACTCACTACATCACCTCGGTTGCAAGTAAGTTCAAAACAGCATTGAAACATATCTGCCTAAATCTTGCTACATATATGCATCCAAACATGTTCCCAGCTGTGTTTTCAGTACAGTATGTGGTCAAGGACACTTGTGGACGCGCCCTTACACACACACACACACACACACACACACACACACACACACACACACGTTCTTGTTTTAACTTCTTACTTACTGGGTACACTCTGTGATGAAGGAGCCTAGGTAGCCAAGTTTGTACTCTACCAGGTGGAGGCGGATGCGTGTGTATACTTCATGTCAAAAGTTCTCCTATACTCCTTTCAGTTTAACTTGGCCTAATATTGCCATCTCTTCATTTTCAGTGCTGAGCTGTTACAAAATATTAACAGCGGAATATGAAGCTAATCATGGAGAACTGCTGTGAAGATGCAGAGCCGTAGCGTTGGCTTTTCCTGCCACTGAATTACGTGAAATAACCTGCAAAAAGACGAAAATTGAATCAAGTTAAGGCGAACGAGGTATATATCACCACCACCACCACCACCACCACCACCACCACCACCACCACCACCACCACCATCACCAAAGCTTATCATCATTATCGTCATCATCGTCATCTAGCTTTCATCAATTGCCTCACTGCCAGACATAATTCCAAAGATGAATAAAATCGTTTAAGAGATGGCACGAATAAACGAAATAACAGATCATGGTACCGAAGGAATCAAATACCAAAGACTCCTTGTCTCGTCCGCAGGTAATGTAATCACTGACAAAAATTCGCTTACAGTTCCATTGCTTTTGCTTCACATTGGGTATTATCTGTGATCTTCGTCCCTGAGGCAATACATTAGAGTGAACCATATGTGGAAAGAGAACCGTACCCAGACTCTCTCAGCTTAGGAATATTAGTAAAAGAGGAAAGTGGGAAGTAGACTCAAGTAGACTCATTAACTCAATTTTGACGAACGTTGAGCGGGGCACTGCTTTACCTTCCGACGCCACCCATGTAGGTGTCTCTCAGCAACTTTTCCAATCCTAAGCCATTCCAGCCGTTAGTTTTGTGGCCTTCCTCTTGGTTCCATTTACTCTGGGTTGTCTTTTTCGAGTAAAGCCCGATGCGTAAGATCAGCTTCAGGGAAACGTGCCACGTGCCCACATAGCCAAAGTTGGCTTTCATGTATTATGCTGCTAACAGCTTTTGACTCAGTCTCTTGGGGTAATCGCTCGTTATGCAGTCATTTGTCTCCAGCGATACCCCACCATCCTGTGATTTCATTTGGTACCGAAGGAATTAATTTGCCGCTCCAAAGCACTGTTCACTGTCCACGCCTCACATCTATATAGTAAGACAGAGAATACCAGTGTCTTAAAGATACGAATCTTCTTCCTGCATAAAGATCTCGCCAAATATGCGAGGTGGGTATATAACGCCATAACCTAGACCAATGCAACGAGAAATCTCACCATCCGACTCACTATCGTTACAGACCATACTGCCGAGATAAGTACATCTCCATCTCACCACATGCGTGGATAGACTACTGCTTCATCCAACAATCCACCAGATACTTGGACAGTGGTATTGGTCCAGGAGACCTTTAGTTTCAGTGGCTTCATTTCCTCATGAAGTACCTTGAGAGCACCCAGGAGACCCTCCAGCAACTCCGCTAGTACATCTGCATCCTCAGCAGAGTTAAAGTCATTATGAACAAAATTACCTATTGCTACTCCTCGACTCCGACTCCAAGTCAGACCCTGTACCCAATCCATGAACGTGTTGAAAAGTGAGGAAGCAATGGCACATCCCTGTCTTATCTCGGGCCTTACATGAAAAAAATCGGACGTACTCCCTTCACACTTGACAGCATTCTTAATATCTGAATACTGGCCAACAGTGAGCCGGATAAGCACTGCATGGACCCCCGGAAGTCGCAAGACATCCTGTGATGCATTCAGATTATACTGAATCACGTCTTCTTGAGATCGGCATAGGCAGTCCCACCCTACACTCAACTGGCGTTCCAAGTAAACCCGAAGTGCCTGGATACGGTCAACTTTTCACTTCTTTGGCATCAGCTTGGATTGCTTATGCCTCTGAAAGTTTAGCAGCCAGCCCCAAATTTGCACAAGCAGCATGTGAGCAGGTACCTTTTACAATGGGCAGTGTAACATCAGCGTACTCGTAAGTACTGCAGGCAAGTTGGTACCTCTTCTGTAAGAAGGAATGATACCTATCCGCCAAACGGCTTCTTATGATGGCATGTAGATCTAGGATCATTATTTTGCCCCAGCTTTGATCAGCTCCACATGGATGCCACGAACACCAGCCATCCTGCCACTTTTCAGCTTAAACACCGCCTTCTTGACTTCATCTAGAGAAGGCACGGCATGGTCGATCGGTGGGACAGTGGCTTGCGGTTGTACGCCAGCCAACGCAAGCTCTCTGCTGGGGGTGCTCTTCCATATACAGTTGTTTAAAGGACTTGGCCTCTAGGTGAAATATTAGGCAAAAATTTTCCCATAACTGTATAGGGTGGAAGTCGTCATCCTGAGTTGCTGACAACAGACTAACACGATCAGGTTTCTCTGACATAAGCTCAGCTGAATGAAATCATCTGGCAATTGCTGTAACAGAATACTAGAGCTGTTCTGATCATGTGAGGTTAATGAAGACAGTATTGTATTAACTAACTCTCAGGCTCGCATGACTCGTTCTCAGCTGAGTGATATCGGCTGGTGTTAGTTGTAATAGAATACTAGAGGTGTTGCAGGCATGAAAGGTTTAAGAAGCATTTAGAGGCTTTGGTATCATGCATACATGAATTTTTATTTCTCTTTTCTATACAAAAGTGTACTTTGTAAAAGAAATTTCGTATAAAGGAGAGCAGATAAATTTTGACAAAATATCGTTTTTTTTTTTTAATAATTGCTTTTCATAAGGCCTGTTAACGGGTTTTACATGTTTGTTTTTATTATTATTATTATTATTATTTTTTTACTTTTTGATTAGACCACTGCGACAGCCGATGATGAGGTAAGAGCCACGGCAGTCCGGCAGGTAGGGTACAGGAGGGATTGGGGTAGGGTGGCGGGGCTAGGTCTTGGGTAGGGTGGGGGAACCAGGTCTAGGGTAGGGTGCCTAGGCTAGGTCTGGGGCAGGGTGGCGGGGCTAGGTCTGGGATAGGGTGCCGGGGCTGGGCCTTGGAGTAGGATGCTGGATTAGATCTTGATAACAGGGGCGGACACGAAGGGATAGGAGTAGGGAGTGTAGGCCGGGATGGGGTGGTGGTAGGGCAGGACGGCGGGTGTGACGGCGGTATAGGTCTGGGGTTTGTAGCTGACCACGGGCTGCACGTACTTGACGGCGGGCAGGGACACCTCGTGCTGCTTGGTGGTCAGTTCCAGTTTGGTGGTGTCGGCGGGTGTAGCAGCTTCCTTGGCCTCGAGCTGCTTGGTCTCGAATGTGGTCTTGGCGATGGCTGGGACGGCGTGAATGTACGGCAGAGGCACCTGTATGTTGGGTTGGCAATTTAATGATTTTTGAGGAGAAATGCATGTCAGAGCAAGAGAGCACTCACCGAGCGCTTTACTAAAATTTATAAGTTACTACCGCAGTTCCTACTTCCTTCCAGACAAAACCTTTACGGTCTCACATAATCAGTGAATTCTATTACACAGTCTCAAAAGCGTAAACAACCGCCATCGCCAACAAAATTTATGACATGTTCCTGCATATGGATCCGAATCCACCTCAAAATCTAATAAATTCCTCCTTGACCCACTGCCTACCTTTCCATCAGACCTGACTGAAATCCGATAACAAAATATCCTGTGCACTAACAGACAAACAGACATGAGTGAATACATGACCTCCGTCCAACTTCGTCAGCTGAGGTAATAATAGATTTAGCTGAAACTTAACTCTGACTTTCAGGATCTCTGGATCTAATATCTTTTAATAGGCCACATCCGTTAGTCCTAATCTGAACATTCTTCGTTCCTAACCTTTACATTCGGAGCTTTTGTTTCAGCTTCTGAAGAGTTCGCTCAGATGTCTAAATTTCGAGGTACCTTCTTACCTCTCATATAAGAAATTAGCAAAGAAAATGTTATAGAAGAAAAGTGAATTGTACAGGTGATTACTACTTACTTGAAATTGAAATGTCTTGAGGGTGCACGTTAAGATTAAACAGATACTTTATAGTTATGCCCAGAGCCGTGGTTCTTACTCTTCTTCACTTCATTCCCCTCTTGAGCTAAACTTCCTCACGACCTCCTCCATAATTCTCCCTGAACCCCCGCAAATAATGTACAGTGAATTGTTATAGTTAGATTCCAGCCATAATGATTATATATTTTGATTAAAGAACATGACAAAGAAAATGTACTTTTTCCTCTGCCAAGTCATAATCCGTAATAGTATTTGCTTACTTGATATTCACATTTTCTGCAAGCTTTTAAAACTATCAGCAACCTGCCGTGACCTCCGTTAAGTCTTGCCATGTCCCCCAGATTCGGAAACATTGATCTAGAGATAATAACTTTCATTTACCAACACTCATTTACGGAGTCGTACCAAGTTTGAACAATTTTAACTTCTTAGAGATTTCGTACCTGTTTTCTAACACCTTTTGAGGGCAAATTTAGGTACATTGGTGAATTTGTTTTTGTCAGCTCTCCCTAGTTTTATCAACCCATCCTGTATTTATCAGCTCAACCTGCTTTTATCAACTCTACCTTCACGCTCTCCGCATCACGCTTGCGACGACGAGCCTCCTCCACAGCTGGGGCAGCAGACTCCTCCTTGCCAGCCTGGAAGATGTAGGGGAACTCGGTGGCCTTCAGGTTAGAGCCTGCCAGGGTGTAGGTGTAGGGGTAGGTGTAAGGGTAGGTGTAGGGGTAGGTGTAGGGCGTGGTCAGAGGGAAGCTGTAAGGGGTGCCGAAGGGGTGGATGTAGGGGGTTTGGAGGGCTACAGGCTTGACCTCCGCCGTGTTCTCTTGGTTGGTGATCAGCTTCGTGGAGGGCAGCACCCAGGGGGCCGTGTAGGGCATCACCAGCTGTGCAGAGCACCCAGTCAGCGCGACCAGAATCACCTGACGGCATAAGACAAACGTGGCGTAGAGAGCAGCACTGGGCTTCACGTTCACTTTGATTCTGTCACCTGACATGCTTCACCGAATAGCGTACACAGTAGATACAGACTTAAGTTCAAGATCAGGCCTAGCCTCACTTTTTCATACTGCTTTCTTTAGTGAAAGCAGTATGGTATTTCAAACATTTACAGTTTTCTGCTTGTGATACATACATTTTTCTGAACAGGGTTCATCTTTGTAAAATTACTATTGGATATATATAT
>JAGKTI010030791.1:0-12297 GCA_018397915.1 Birgus latro
GACAGGGTATAAAATAATTAGGTGTGTATGAACTTATATGGTGATACAAATTATAATTTTTTCCAATTAAAACTGTGCCGATTCGGTGCCCATTTAGTAGATGACTGCCGATTCTACTAATTCGTCGTACCGACTCTCAGGTTAAAAGAGCTTTCAGAGCTTTCTTACCATATATAGCCATAGGTCAACAAAATTTTCACATCTCCGTTTGAATATCGAAGCTTGATTGTACTCTATCAAATATGCCTAACCGGCACCTCAACAAAGTTGCAAGAGAAAACGTGAATTAGATAGGCTACCTGCATTTTAATTCACATATCTATACAGTAGCTGAAAACCATGTTTTCACCCTTAAAAAAATCTAAGGTGATGTATTATTGGTAGTCAGTACATTCACAGATTATGTATTATCAATGATGAAGTATCGGTACTAAAATTTTATGTGCTATATTGACAATAAAAAATTATAGGTAGTCATTAAATGTTTCATTCTTTCTGTCCGACAAATTAGAGAAAACAAATTATTTCAGTAGTAACGATAGTTTTTCTATGGTTTTATCTTTCTGCCGGACATAACTTGTCTATCTATCTATAGCCTGACGCCATAATACCATAGGCCATAGGTGACGGCCGTTTGACTTTGAGTTAGTTGTTTTGTGGGGAAGGGCACTAACCCTCCGCCAACCCATTTGTCGACAAGTAGGGAACACGTATGGGTTGGTTATATGGTTCCCACCCAGCATCCTGTAAACCATTAGGGGTGTCACTCAGTGTAAAGCCACCTGAAAAGGAAAGAAGAGTAATAAAAAGCGACAGGAAAAATGAGAGAAATAGGAAGAGAGGAGGACAGACACAGAAAATGAATGACAAAGGTGAAGGAAGAAGTTGGCATCACTACATAAGTGAGTGGATGATGGTCGTCACCACCTAAAACCTATCTCCGATAAGGATATTGCCCTAAGTGAGTCTCATAAAGAAAAAATGTTATCTGAGGCAGTACTTAGCACTGCCTGCTAAGTGTTATACTCTGTGTTTTAGAGGCAACTTCTTTCTTCTAAGCCACAGGCGGAAGCCTTGCTTTCTTTTAATTCAAGACCGGGCAAGAGCATGCAACAAAGGAACAGGGCATAAACACAGGCTAACCAGTATTAAACGTGTATTACCATAAACCGACACACAATATTACATAATACATGTGGCACTTACAAACACTTAAATTACATTCAAGGGCAACACACAATAAAAGCACAGGTTCACCTTTATTGTCCTAAGTCCCACAATCACCGAATGTCCGTGATGGGGGCGATGCACAGTTCATCACAGACTCATAGAGACTTAGCCCCTATACATAGGGAGCACACAATTTAACACCTGTTCACAGGGAGCCGCACTTAGGGATGCTGAACCTTGGGACGTGTGACATACACAGTCTAACACAAGTTCACCTTTAAGAGTGCTGAACCTAGGGACAGGCAACATACACAGTATACCACAAGTTCACCTTTAGGAGTGCTGAACGTTGGGACAGATATACACAGTATAAAACAAGTTCACCTTTCAGAATGCTGAACCTCAGTAGAGGGGATATACACAACTTAACACATGTTCACTGAGGGTTTGACTTTGGAAATATGAGATCCCAGGAACTGTGGGAAATACACGGTTTAACGCAGGTTTACTGGTGGGGAGTAGAACTTAGTAATATTGAATCTTGACACAAAAGGGCACACACGAGTTAACATAGATTCACAATGGGGTCTATCAGGGAAGGTGCTTAGTCTTAACACAGGGCTATACACAGTTTGACACAAGTTTACACTGAGAGGTTCAGGGAGGCGGCCTGGTTAGGGGATAGGCAGATGGTTCTACAAACACTAAAGGTTTACTCAAAGTCTGGTGTAGTTCACACTGGGAGGTTCAGGGAACGGCCGGGTGTGGGTGGCAGGCCGTCAGGGGTGTGTTCCCGGGCTGAGGGGAGGGTTGTCCAACGTGGGGAACAGGGTGGCATGGTGGGTGGCCCTCTCGAGCCTCGCGTAGTGATGTCTTCGGGAGTGGGGTGGTCCTCAGAACTGAGACCAAACAAGGCGAGGAAGCGGGCGGCTCTGCACTGGCCCTTGGAGGTGGTGGGCGTGCAGCAGGATCCGGGCTGCGTCAGGTCCAGGGTCAATGGGGCACCCCTCTGTAGCTGGGGGCTGCGGTCTTGCAAGGGTGGAGAGGCCGTCTGGAACTGCCTGCGGCTACTTGGTCCCGGGGAATCCGTCAGCATCTTGGGGCATAGAGGGGCCGGCTTCACCGACAGGATACCCATGACAGGTCAGCTCCAGACACTTGGCCACAGCAACCCTGTAGGGGAGAATCTCCGCCCTGGGTGGACTGGAAGGAGAGCGAGGGACGTCTCGCTCGGCCTCTTGAGGAGCGGGCCGAGCCAGGGACGTGTCCCTTGAGTGGAGCCTCCAGCGAAGTGGAGAAGGGAGAACAGGTTTTCGCTCCCTCTGCATGGCAGACCCTGTGGGCGCTGCTGGAACTTCACTCTGAGGCAGAGGAAGGAGGTTCAGGAGAAGTTTTTTCTGCCTGGCAAGTCCGGTGGATGTTGCCCAGGCTCCCGGGGTGGCAGTAGGATGGAGAGATCTGGTGGATGCTCCCACTCCTGAAGGGCCGGTGGCCGCTACCACGGTCCTGCTGCTGGGGGAAAAACGCAGCCGAGGAGTATCTGGTGGATGCCTCCTCTATGGGAGATCTGGCGGATGCTGCCAAGGCTCTGCTCCCTTTCCTGGGACGATAGGCAGGGGAGATCTGGTGGACGTTCTCGCAGCAGCTAGTCAGGTGGATGTAGCCGTGCCCCTGCTCCCATAGGTGGGTGGCACAAGAGGGAGAACCTAGTCACGTGGACATAGCCGTGACCCTGCTCCCGTTGGTGGGTGGCAGAAGAGGGAGAACCGGTGGTCGGTCGCTCCCTCTGCAGTAAATCCGGCGAAAGTTACTGCGCCACTGCTCCCATTGGGTTTAGCAGGGCTAGGAAAACTAGTGGTCGTTCCTCCTCGTTGTACAGATCCGGTGGATGCTGCCGAGGGCCTACATGGGTCTGTCTTGTGATATGTCCCACCCCGAGTCTGGCAAGCGCTGCCCTGGCGGGAGAGTGGTGCTCCCGGACTGCTCGCTTCCTGTTGGTCTGGCTGGGTGGAAGAGGGACATATGGTAGCGGGGGACGTGGCCCGGTGTAGCGCGGAGGGTAGGTGGTCTTCTCATAGGGTGGTGGTCACCTCCCCATGGTCTCCTCGTAAGGTGGGGGTCTCATCGTCGGTGGGGCCTCCTCGACGGGTGCGTATTTCACTAAGACTTAGTTTTTCTAACATTAAATGAAACGAACTGCCAGCAGCCAAATTATTGGCTAGTTCGAGGAAAGTGTTGACCAGCTATTATGATGCCTTCAGTCTTGCCATAGTCGCAACCGTCACTTTGATTACTTTTTTCTGCTTTTTAGAAATTTAAAACTGAGGACTGAAGATTGATCTCACATACAGTTATACTGTCAATTAAAGATCCTGAATCAGACATAGGCTACTGTCAGTAGCCTCTGTCAGACATTATATACAACAACTGTAGCGTTCATAGATACACCGAGAACGACGCATAGACAGACCAGGATGTTAATCAATGGCCGCTTATCTTTTCAAACGTTTCAGTGTTTTATTCCTTTTAGGCACAGCTGAGGTACACTTGCAAAACATTGTGACTTCTCTCTAAAGCGACCTCCCTCCATACTCTCCTACTACTACTTGCTCACTCGCTGTCTGTTCACTGACTAATTGACTCTCACTTATTGACTCTGACTGACTACTCCATCCTTCACTGTTTAGTTTTCACTGTCTGACTCGCTAATTCAATCACTGACTCTATACTGAGGTGTAATATGTAGAATAAATCGCCAAGAAAAGGTGCTACGAAAACTCCAAATCCCATCTAAAATACGACACCCTGTCACGAATTTTCTACATCCTGAAATTATGTAACGTAAATCGTGACATCGAGTGATTTTGCGGGAGCAACGAATGATTCTGAAATGCATGAGATTTCGCCCATTCTCAACCGTCCACTCGCGTACTTATATTCACATCAAGTTGTCAAAACTTTCGTCATTCTTTCGCTAGTGATTGTCTTTATGTACAGACAATGCATTCCTCTGAGCGATAATTTCTGAATTATCACTTCTGCCTCTCTGGCCGTTGCCCGGTCACACCCTTTCACACAACCTTGCGTCAGACACTCAAAACCATAGCCAGTCTGTCCTGTAGTCTCGGTGCGTGCGGTATGCTTTACGAAAGCTCGAGTGATCACTTTTCTTAGCGATTTCAGATCTCAGCTTGCATTGGTGTGTATTTCCGAAGCTCCCACCAGCTTGGTGATCGACTACAGCAGCACGGTCTTCTATACCGATCAGTATTTTCATTTGTTTTTCCTAGGCTTAAGTTTTTAGGTTATTTAGCTATTTGTCTGAGTGTTTGAGTGAGTGCATTTCCCTTTCTTTGATTTGAATTAATTCATGTAAGGTAAATTTATTTTCTTGTATTCAATAAATTTACAGTTCGTTTCTTTGAGCTTTGTTAAATGTAACAGTCGTGTTTAATTTCCCCACATATTTAGTACACTTTTGCTACTCCACGTTAGCACAACTCTTTATATTAATCACGACTGGTACTTAAGCCAGCTATTGGGTATTAATCCTTAAATCCTTTGTGCTAGCTAGGAGTTTGGCTCAGCCAAGATCCTGTTTATTATTATTATTATTTTTTGAATGTTAAGGGGAGAAACTAACTTTCTCAGAGGCCAACGGTACAATATTACAGCCTTACTTGAGCGTCTAGTCTCTGCTGTGTACCGTTGAGAAAGTCTATAAATTCTCGACTCTAGAGAATTGGCGAAGTAAGCCAGCATAAAAGTGAAATCGCCACTTGATTTCACGAGTCTATTCTCTCGTAATAAATGACTTGATAGTCATTCCTAGCACACATAGCTATACATTGTATACTCCAATTATACAATATTACATTTTCCCCTTGACACACCCATCAGGCTAATTCCTAAAGGTTTACTCACAGGTATTCAGGCCCAGAGTGGCTCATTGAAGACCAGTCGAGTCCATTCAGGGTTATCAGTACCACTACACGTCCAGTTAGGCCCTTCTCGTCTATTTTGGCCAGTTCCAGTCATTTTAGGTTAGTTTATGCTTATTTAAGGTCATTCAGGCCAGTTTAGGGATTGTATTCTCGTCTGCCTAGGATGCTTTCTGGCGTCTATTTCTTAGCTATTTATCTTGAAGATAGATTACACCTAAGTATTATTTTTATGTTATTGGTTATTTCTTCGTTCCAACACAGATTACGTAAGTAACATACAGGAAAATATTAAAATGTCATAAGCAGAAATACAGTAAGCTGGTAAAGATGTGGTAGGGAGCCTCCTTAACCGACGAGATACAGACGTTGGTCTGTCACATCCATTCAGGCTCAGAAAGGTCAATTTGTTTCAGTTCAGGCGCCAGATTCACTAACAAACTCACGATGAAATCCCTGTCTTAACTATACTCTGTTTTTGCGGGGAGGACAAGGCGAGTAAGGCTTCCCCATCTTTTGTTCCTCCTACAGTAAGACTCTAGATTACGCAAGGAGAAAAACGTTGTCGCAGATAATAATTTGCCTCGCAAAATGAGAGTGTAGAATCTGCCCATGTCTCTTGTTTATCTTTCAAATATACATCTAAAGTTCCAACAAGGAATCGTTCGTAAATACTTTCCTGAGTTCCTAGTCAGATCCAGTCAGTTCCAGTTAGATCCATTCAGGGTTTTCACATTCGATCCTGCCCACATTAAGTCCTGCCCACATCCAGTCCCTCCCACATCCAGTCCTACGCACATCCACTCCCTTCCACATCCAGTCCTATCCACATCCAATCCCGCCCACATCCAGTCGTACCCACATCCAGTTCAGCGCTAACTAATCAATCTCATCACATCCATTTACTTTTAGATCCATTATTGCCATCTACTTTATTTCAAATCATGTTAAGGCCCATAAGGATCAGTTCAGGTCTATTCAAGTGATTTTGGTCGATACAGGTGTTATTGGAAACACACTCGACCCGCAACCGAGTGATCCAGGTTCGATTCCATGTTCGGGCACGAGATCTTCGAGACTTTACCTCAGTCTATTCCCACTTAAAATCAAAATGGGGACCTGGAGATATGAAGGGACGGTTGCGTGTCGTAGGCTCGGGATTGTTTGTTAGGTGCTTTCTGTGTCAGTTAAGCCTATAGTCTGAGATGAAATGTGTGTGTGTGTGTGTGTGTGTGTGTGTGTGTGTGTGTGAGAGAGAGAGAGAGAGAGAGAGAGAGAGAGAGATTAGGGAAGGGTGTTTGTAGTGTTGAGTGTAAGGTTAAATACAACTTCTGCAGGTTGAGTCCGTTTTGAGGGTTGAAGGAAAAGAAGATGAGCTGTGTTGTTGATTATATTCTATTTTGAGGAATACAGAAATCAGCATGGACGGAGAAGTGTCATAGCCTGTCCTGGGAATTTGAGTCAGTCTGGCTGAGCTTAGTAGAATCTGTAACCAAATAGAGTCAGCAGATAAGGTTGCCATAGTGCATGGTGAAATAATATATTTACAGATAATGATACCATAGAATAATTAAGAAGAATATGTATACAGTTGTGATGATAATGAATAAGACCGTTAGATGTTTGCTTGATGTAAGGACCTGAAGTGGGTTGTTCAAGGGCATCGCTGTATGCGGGCAGGAAGGTCAGTGTTCAGTGGTGTGGCGGGGTATTAACCTTTTGAATCCATGTAATATCCTCTGCTCCTTAATTTGGCCTTTACCAGACAATCTTATTCAGCTTAGAAAAGGACTCTCGTAATAAGAGGTTTCAGTGAGGTTATATCTAACCCCTTCATTTCCAAGAGTCTACCAAAGCTGGAAGAAATCGTCAGAAAATAGTAAAAAAAAAAAAGGTCCAAGGATGCTTGGATTACGGAGCATGTCTGTGAAAGGTTATCCCTCTCTAGTTGATCGGTTTTTGTCAACACGTCATACATTTCCTTTTGGCAAAGTGATACTCATTTGATCAGTAACTGTGTCAGTCTTAACTATAAGAACCCACCCCTATGGAATTTGAAGTGATATTTTCTTTAAATATGTATTTTTCCACTTATCACCATATCAGCGATTGAAAAAGTCCATGTTACGATTACAAAGCACTTATCATCGCTTGGCCAACCCTGAGTAAGATAAGAACATGTTGTTTGATTTGTATGTTCACCTGGACCACCTTAGGCTTTGGTATTAATCAAGAGTTATTATTCTTTCTCAAGGAGACTTACAGTATTAAGTTAGAGGACTATGAATCATATGGTACAAATTAAATACTGCTTGATACAAAAAGTTGGTTTGAATATTCGAATGCAATGCCTGCGAGCGAGTGAGGCAGTATCTACCCTGGCCTCTTAAGATAACTAATGCCATATTCATAAAGGGTCTGCAACAGTTCTTACGATAAAAAGTATCCAATGCACTGCAACTGAATATTATCATGAATAATTATTTTTTTGCCACATTTTCCCCTTTAATATTCATTCTAATTTGGTTGTGAAATGCTTGGTAGCTGTTCGAGTAATGACATAATGTATAAAAAAGCAGGCTTATCAATGGCTTAGTCTCAAGGAAGTTAATGAATACGACCATTGTCGTCCTCGCCCACACCCCTCTCCCTTCGCACTCGATTGTAGTGTGTGCTCTAAGTGTGTTTTCCTGGTTGTTCGAGAACCACGTCGCCGTGCCATCCTCACCTTTACCGTGGCTTTCATAACTGACAGGTGGGTAAACACGCCGGTTGCTACCACGACTCAATAGCAAATGAGGTGCTTTTGTGGCCACGACAACGATCTGATTATGCTTCTGGCAAAATAAGACTATGTCAGAACCTCCCTTTATCTTCATAGATTACAGTCTGATGTATTACTGTGGTTCGTTGTATGGTGATCGACGCTTTTGCGACATCACATGGTACTGTACACTGGGTTTCCAGAATTCACGTCTAAGCTGCCACAGGCCACATCAAATTAAACAAGATTCCCAATAAGGAATGGCGAGAACTTTTCCTGGGACCAGGTTTATTATCCAGACTTGTCATAAGTATTTGGATAAGATGGTTGTTGCCTTTTACTGTATATATCTTAGTAATGTACAGTCAACAGAATAAGTTCGTTCTTTTGCTTCCGTAATCATAACAATCAACTGTTGTGGGAACACTGTGATGGACACAACTGATAGTAAGGTTTTAAATGGCTAGCCATTAATACAATTTTTTTAATTAGATTATGAAATATTATACATATCCTGAATAGGATAAATCAGTATCTGTATGTTACATGTGTCAAAATAATGCCACTGATAACGATGTAACACTCAGGCAAGAATTATGATGGCTGGAGATGCAGGCGAAAGTGGGATTACTAAGATCTACTGTAGCGATTACTGAAACATGAACATTTCGTCAGAAAACTTAATGTAATTTCGGTGAGACTTTTTGAACTCGCAAGGTTATTGTAGTCGTCCTTAACCCCTTCACTACATGCCTTCCTATGTTCAATAAGATGGTGGTAGCTTGATTAACATCTTCAGTCCGAGGATGTTTATTTCTGCTCTATTCTCACTGCTGTGTTTTTTAATAGTTTCATTTAGCTAAGAAAGGCTCTCTTGTTACTGAAGGTATGGATTAAGGCTATATAGCTCCTGCAGTACACAAAGCCTCTCCTAAGCTGAATAAAGTCACCAGACAGTAGCAAAAATGCAATATGAAAGATAAGTCACTGGAATCAAGGGGTTACGAGTTATACAGTGCGTATTATTAAAAAAAATCATCATCATCATAATCATTCATACCTCCTTTTGTATCCTTCAATGGGGTGAGAGAAGGCTTAGAAAGCCTGAAAGAGCCTGATGCACTGAGACACTAACCAAAGTTTGCCCAACTGAATGTTCTGTACCCCTATTTACTCACCATTCAATTCCCCGGAATCTTGGCTCCACGTGATAGGTCAAAAACTTATTCCGCACTGTGTTTCACACACAGCTCTCCGACAGAGGGAGCCCTACACTTCTGTCATACACACTAAACTAGTCTAGTCTAGGTTATACACTTCTCTGCACAAATTCATCCAGCCAACTCGACATTTTGTCAGTTGTTAGCTTCAGCAGCTTCCATACTTTTCTCTCTCACACACTCATTTACCATAACTATACACCATCTTCTTGGCCTATCACGCCTCTTTCCACCTTCGAAGGCTCTCAGATATTGTATCGTTTCGCATAGTTTATAAATTCCCCAGCATGCTTGGCTACGTCGACTTTGATCATCTGATGGCGGCTCTCCACTCTGCTCGATCTCTGGCAGCCTACGTATTCAGTCCCTTATCCCTGAGGTCACACCCTATGATCTTCTCTCAGATTTTATCGGTCTGTCTCTCGCAGCCCAACCTCCGACGTTCACATTTCTCACCTTCCACACCAGCCGGATACTCTCTCACTGCACTGTTTGGAAAACCACTGATCTGATACAACTGTGAGCTGTCTGGTCTTACTTGATCCGTCACATCTCGTCGCCATGAAAGCCTTTGCCTAGCTGAGTCATATCACTTGCCTAGGCACACCGCAAACAGCGAACCACACCTATCTCACATTTTATGCTACACTTGCCTTACCTTCTATATTAATCCTGACTCATCTTTTTTGCCATATCTTCCTCATCAGTTTCACTTTATCTGCCTCATTATTTTCACTACATATTTTACTAGAACTGCTTCATGTTTCAGTACACTTGTGTCATTTGTTGTAGTGCATCTGCTCAATGCATTTTAGTACTCAACTATTTCAGTACACCTGCCTCATCTGTTTTAGTACATCGGCATCATGTGTTTCATTACACCTGCATTATCTGTTTCAGCACCCCTGCCTCATGTACATCATTGCACCTGCTTCACCTGTTTCATTGCACCTGCCTCATGTGTTTTATTATACGCGCCTCATCTGTTTCAGAACACCTGCCTTATATGTTTAAGAAAGTAGGCCTACACTTACCGTATCTGTTTCAGAGCAACTACCTCGTCTGTATAAGTATACCAGTGACACAGGAGACCATTACACTTACCGTGATATGAGGCTGGCAGGCAGTGTGGCGGTGGCGGTGGCGGTGGTGTTGGTGACAATGATGGTGATGGCCGTTAAGGTAGCGGCAACAACTGAGCTGACACAAACGACCGTCGCCTCTCGGATCCTGGTGGTGGATCTCTTTGGTACTCGCAGCCACAAGAACTTCATCATGGCCATCGCGGAGGAGCTTGCTCAGAGGAACCACACGGTAGGCACCACCGAGGAATATCATTTTAGTCCACTGAATCTTTCCTTTAACTCCTTCACACCCCAGAGCATCGGCTTTACAACATCCGCGCTTGCAGAGCGAGAATGTGCATTGTGATTTGAGCGGTGTGTGTGTGTGTGTGTGTGTGTGCTTGCACGCGCGTTTTAGCATTATAAGCAGTACTGACCCGATTTTGACCAACCTTGGTGGAAGGGTTCAAAGTTAAACAAAAAGTAGCCTGTTACTGTATATCTGAAAGCAAAAGATCAAAGGTCAGGGTCACAGGCAGTGTCAACTTGCACTGTTTTTATCATATTCATATGAATCTTTGCGACAAGGTTAAAGATAAGAGAATAAAAGGATTCAATTTTGAGAACAATCAATCAAAGGTCAAGGTCAGAAGGAAAGGACAGAGGTCACGGCCACAGAGCAAGGGGAAATCAAACAATTATAATCTGAATATGAACCATACTTGGAGGTTGGGTTAAGAGTTAGGCAAAAAGGAAGAGATTCAATATTGAGAAAAACCAGTCAATGGAGGTGTTGCCAGTAAGACCACCCATCAGATGACGACGATTATCTGCTTGCGAAGTGCCGACACTTTCACACAGTCTGTGGGTCTGCATGTTTTAAGTGTGCGGGATGCTGAAGTAACCACACTGTCGTCCGCCGCTACTGTCAAGTCAGAAGGGACGCACTGAAAGTAGTGAGAGGCTGTTACCAAGAAGAAACGACCGTCATGGAAACCACCAACACATCCACTGTTCGACCACCAACCATATCCTCGCTTACTACTGCTGCCTATGCCTCCATCACCTTCAAGAAGACTCCTCAGATAACCCCAGAGGCGACTGAGGAAGGCGGTTCAACCCTGATTCAGCAGTATAACGAAACAGCAAAAAATATTAACCAGTGGCGACAAACTATTTGTGAACCGTAACATCAACTAAATATTAATGACAACGGACTCCCCCTCGATCGTCTTTCCACCAACCTTCCTTGTGGACCTAAAACTGGATACTAAACGCCAAAACCAAAGAACTAGGTCACCCCGGCGCTCACCCCAAGAACATTCATGAGTTTGCTAACGAAGAAGAAAGCAAATAAGAGGAAGAAGGAGACCTAGCAGAAGAGCACAGCACCGATTCAGAGGTAGAGAAAACGGTCAAGAGGACGAAGAAGCTCCGCTGAACAAACCAAACCAAACCAAACAAAACAAAACAAAAAAGAACAAACCAAACAATGACCCCGACACCAAGCGACAAAAAACGCCAATCAATCAAGAAAACGAAAAAAAAAAAAAGATGTTTACAGGGAACCTAGGCCAGCAGACCGCACCGATCGGTAGCCTAAAGTCTCCTGGCCACACGCCCCACATCCGTAGCTCGAAACAACCAATAAACACACAGGGCAAGCTGGGTTATGCCTCGGCAACCTGCCAACCTCTTCCTTCCCCTGAAAATTCTTTCCATCTTCCTATCTTTCCTTTATTCCCACTTCAAATCTCCCCGCCTTCCTCGTCTCCGAATTTTAACTGATGGACTGATTGTAGGACTGTCATTTAGTCATAAAGGCATACCATGATGGGATGCAGAAATAGAAAAAACATTGTAAGAGACAAGGAAGAAGTGGGTGGAGTGGATGCAGGACCAACGGGTTAGTCTTATGGTAAAAGAATACTTGGAAGAAGGTGTACAGACAATAGAAGAATGTATGAATAAGCGAAGTATCGAGTATGAGGGAAAACTAAAACAACACAAAACAAAACAAGGAGAGTAAAGGGTGAATGAAATATGTCTGGAGATGAACATGGCAAGGTTTACCACACTTTTTAAATCATTAACGAGGGGCCAGAATAGTTCAGTGGTAGCACTCGCGCTGCGCGAAA
>JAGKTI010030792.1:0-12297 GCA_018397915.1 Birgus latro
AGAGATAATTCGTCGTTATCTCACTTGGTCAAGATAATTCTAGTTTTCTATTCCTACTGACGTGAAACAGTTTATATTCGGCCAAGAGGAAGTTATAAGAGGCATAGCGTTTATACTGTCAAAATAAAACATCCAGTGGTAAGGACAACTCTGTTAATAAAGTGCTAGTGACGTCAGGCGATTTTACCTGACCAACATAGAGGCATAAGAGTCTGAGGGTAATGAAGTGTTAGAAAAATGAAAAACATTAAGATGAAAAACTGTTATACCGGTCTATCCCCTACCATTCTTCCCCAACGCTTCCCCTCACCCCGCGCATCCATCCACAGAGTAAAAAATTCATGGCAGGAGGTTTCACACACACACACACACACACACACACACATTCATAAGGGTGAGGGGAGATGGATGGGGGAATGGAAAGGTGAAGGGTGAGAGGATAACAGAGGTTTGTTGAGGCTGTTCACTTTTTCTTTTTCTTGTACAGGTTATATGTTATTGTTCATCGAAGTTTCCTTAAAAAAAAAAAAAGACGAGCCATTATCATATTCTGTTACTACCATTCAAGTTCTGTTTTTCTACCTACATTATTTACTTTCCAAGGTAAAAAAAACAGACTATTAACCCTTTCCGTACGATGAGACTCTGTTGTTTTTATTGAGGCGAAGATGCACTTGACATGTTGGTGATAATTGGCTGAATGCAACATGTCCAGATAACATTTACTGACTCAAATTTCCCCCTCATATATATATGTTGTCAATTAATAATAAGGAGATCATGAAACAATGTTGCATTCAGCCAATCATCACCAACCTGTCAAGTACATCTTCTCCTTGATAAAAACAAAACAAAACTGAGTATAGTTTATTATTTTTCCTACGCCAGAAAATTTCGTTCAGTGATGACAAAGTAACTGCAGGTTATATCTATCCCTTTCATTTCGAAAAGTCTCCTTACAGCTGAATACAACCGCATAAAGAAAGCAGCAATAATATACTAAAGACATCCTTCTGGTCTAAGGGATAATATTTTGTCCGTCGTGGTGAATAGAATCTATACCTTGTCATCACAATTACAATATTTATATCCTAGTTTAATCTTGCTACCTACAGACAATTGTTTTCAGCTAATGGAGGAACTTCTTTTGTTTAAGGAGTTAATAAAGGTTACATCTAATACCAAGTTCGAAAGAGCCACTCTACGCCGAGAAAAATAAATAAACTGTCAACAACAAGTAACGACAACATTTTTACATTTATTACAATTGCCTATTCCAGAAACTAATAAAGGCTACACAAACACCAAACTGACAAGGCCTCCCATTCGCGCAACCCTTTGAAACCCATATGAGGCCCAATAACCTGGAATAAAAGAAAACATATTTTTTGGTCTTGTTCGAGAGGCTCTGATTCCACTGAGACACAGGGGTCCAGTTTTACGGGGAACCTTAGTTGACATTATTTGATGGGTATTTAATGGAGAGAGAGAGAGAGAGAGAGAGAGAGAGAGAGAGAGAGAGAGAGAGAGAGAGAGAATGGCATTTCTAGGTCAGTTTTGTAAGATTCTGATTCTCCCGAGACCCTGGAATCCATTTTTTAGGGGGAAACTTGAGTGGAAGTTATCTGACGGGTAAAATTTCGGAGTAAATATTCATGTCATTAAGTGAAGGGCCAGGGAAGTGAGGCCGACAGAGAGAGAGAGAGAGGATGGGATAGGAGAAGGGGAGGCTGGATTGATATACTAACTGCGCATACGTGTGACAGTTGTACTCATACTGTTCGGTTAGTATCATTTTGGTATCCTGACGTAGTACTGTGTAGGAGTTATGGATACCTTATGGACTGGTGCTGTTAACTGGATGCTATATAAATCTGAATGTTATTATACGAATAAAAAACAAAGATAATAAAGTACCACAAGCCCAACAGTGGCATGGTGGTGAGTTAAGCTGTCCATTACTGTACTGGCAGAGAGGATGGGGTTGATGAGGTGAAAACAGGGGTGAGGGACAAGCATACAAAACAGAGGGAGGGGATGAGGTAAGGAGAGAGGCTGAATGTGTATGAGAAGTGGGTACTGAGTTGACGTGTCGTAGCCAGGTTAATCTCTTCACTTCGAGTGACCTTCCCTGGACTTTTGGAAATCTTGCAGTATCAGGAGTAAAGTAAATAATTATAATAAAAATAACAATTAACAACAATAACTACAACAACAGTAATATAATGATAATAATAATAATAATAATAATAATAATGATAGTAATTGTGGTGAAGGAGTTATTGAAAACTGTTTTTAACCCTTTTACTATGAGAGATTTTTCCAAAGCAGTGGCAAGATTTTCATAAACAAAAGGAGAGACAGTGCGTTTAAAGGTGTTCAAGTATATGGTAGAAAAGAGTCGACCTATACACCGTTGAAACTGTAAATAATTAGAACGTCGATTAAAAAAAAAAAAAAAAAGCGAACGAGACAAAGTTAATGAAACACTTAGATGTCTTTTATGCTTTCTGTTCATTCTACCGTCAGCCACTTTTATTCTGCCTGAGAAGATACTTTTGAAGCTGGAGATATTAGTTGTAGCCTTCATTAACCCCTTCATTACAAAATATTCTTCAAAAGCTGAACAAAATTGTCTGAAGATAACATAGGAAATAATAAGTCATCGTAGTGAATTAAAAAAGGTAAAGTCGAATCAGCCTGAGAGCCGATTAAATTGTAAACTCTTGGAAAATCGAGAAAAGAGCGAACGAAAAGAGGTTAATGGAATCAATTAGGAAAGGGAGTGAAGCGGGGCGGAAAGGCAGGAAGAGACGGAGGAAAGGCGTTTGCTGGGAAGTTTAGCTGAGGAGAAGTCAGGCTGGGGAGAAAGAAGAGGAGAAAATGGTTAACAAAACAAGATAATAGTAAAGGAAAGGATAATAAAGCAGGTGGAATGGAAGGAGCAAAATGAAAAGAAACCGAACAATGCAGTGATTCTGATAAATTATGATGACTGTGAAAGCTGTATAAAAAAAAAATGAAAATAAGAGGAAGATAAGTTGGAGGGAATGAAAAGATAATAGATAATTTGGAAAACAGTAGAATAAGGAGAGAAACACGAGTGATATAAAAGGATTGTGAAGATCAGGTGAGTTATTCAGGGAGAGTTACGGTTTTTAAAGCACGCGTCCCCCCCCAAAAAAAAAAAAAACTTGGAGAGTAAATGGAATGGAGGTGGCAGGGAAGGGGCTAGGTTGAACAAAGTGAAAAAAAATGAAACAGTAAAACAGAGGGAAAGAGGGCATAAGAGAAACTATAAAATAGACAAAGTGGTAGAAGAGAGAGAAAAAAAAGTTGAGAAACAATGGAAGTAATGAAAGGAAAACAGATATATCAACCTGGGCAGTACGATGACGTCGCTTTTGCCTCATTCTTGCTATCACAAGACGATTTTATTCATTACTGAGGAACCTTTCATTAGCCCATCACAACAAGACCCCCATTCTACATAAATAACATTGTCTTCCAAAATTTTTAAAATCATTCATCATTCATTATCCAATCCTATGTCGCCCAACAGAGGAGCGTAGGAGCCTGGGGCTAGGCAAGTTGGTCCTGACATTTAAGATGAGAGTGACCAGCCGCACTCATCCCTGAATGGCATTACGTGAGCAATAAACCCCAATCACCCCGTGGATGTAAACCTTCACTGGGTCAATCCGACTGAGAGCACCTCAGTTACCTACTGAACCACCAGATGCCATAATTTGGTTATATGGTTACCACCCAGCATAGTAAGTGGTTTCCTGGTGTACAGGAAACCATTTGGCTTGTCACTCAGTGTAGAGTCCCCCACAGGCAGAAGGACGAGGAAAGAATGAAGGCAAGCAAAACAGAAGAGGGAGTGTAAAGTCACCCGTAGGCAGATGGACAACGAAAGAACGAAGGAAAGATATACAGAAGAGGATTGAAGGAAAGAAGGATGAAGGAGAGGAGAGGGCAGACACCCGAGAGCAGCACTACATCGAGTGAGTGGATGGTGAGCGCCCCCATCTACCACAAAATTTAAATGTTAAAAAAATGCATTAAAAAAAACTGTCATCGTAGTCAAAGGCTCAGTAACACGAGACATGAAGAATAACCCGCCTCCGTTGTAACCCCATCGCAGATGCTGGAGATGAGCGTACCTGTATTTATCGTGATGGCACCGATGTAACTGAGGGGGGGGGAGTGGAGTTACCTGGTTTTATAAATACTGGTGGACAGTAAGAGAAGGGCAGCTTCAGCCTGCAGTCCACTGGGTTCACATCTTAGTAAATCTAAGACCATAACATTAACAACTCCTTCACTACAAATATTTATATTTTCATCTTGTTCCTGATGCCATCAGACGACTTTATTCAGCTCAAAAGATGCTATTTTTACACTAGAGAGGTTATAAATATTCTTCATAGACCCCTTCACTTATTAAAATATTTTTATTATGAATAATATAGCCTGGAATAGCATGAATTAAGTGTAAGATACGTCATCGGATTACTGGTGAAGTTGTTGTTGCCCCAGGCTCATGTGAAACGCGAACACGTGAATTGCAGGATTAAGCTGCCCTTCACCTTCAGTCCACCATCCTCAAATCGGGAGATAGGGAGGTATTTGAGGGACATGCGTATAACCAGGCAATTGACCCTTCCAGTTATGTCGGTGTCACTAAATCAAAGCGCCCCCTGTTCAGTACCCACAGGACTGAAAATGTAAAAAGCAAACGCAGAAGAGAAACTGTGCAAGATGGAGTTGAGCTGCTTGAAACCGGAAGCGAGAGCGGGGGAACGGAGTCACAAAAGAAAAAAAAATATTATTTTGCGTCTTGTCTGTAAGTGCAAAGTTTCCGGGAACTCGATGGGCGAAGCAAGAAGCGGCCCGCATTGACGTTGGAACTCTAGGAGCGGCCAGGTCAGTCAGTCACACTCTCAGGATTTTGACACGCATGTTGTGTCACTCTGGCCAAGCCGCATACGGTGTTTCACTCTCGTTCCCTTAAAAATTTTCCTGTCTGATTTGCTTCACTCTGGCGAAGCCATATATGATGATTTATTTAAGCACAACTCTAAATGGTTCCGGATCAGTCTGGGACTCCTATTCTTGTTATATCTTATTTTTGCCGTCCCAAGATCAAGTTCTTAGCACGGCATCCCTCAGTGCCATCTACATCATGGCTGGCAGTGAGATATGGAATAGCCAGAATGTTACCTAATTAAAATCGTTGTTCTTAATCCATCTTTTGCTCCGACCAATTTGCTTATGTCCGATTTTTGCCTCACTGTGGCGAGACTCTTTGATCTCTCACTTGGTCCTACCCCTGGACAGCAGTGTCACAACCTTTAGTCAAAGTTCATGTGATAACTACTTCACTACAATTAACCTCCCCCCCCTTTTTTTTTTTTGCCTCCAGACAATAGTATTTAGCCTACGAGGACTCACTGGAAGAGAATGGGTTAACGAAGGCTGTATCTAACCATTCGAGTCTGAAAAGTAGGACAATCGCGACAGACACATGAAAAAAGAACAGAGAGAAATGGCGACAAGAATAAAGTTGTAAGAAAGATTTTATATCAATTTTAAGACTGCTAAACCGGTTTTACCCTAATTTGGTGTATGATTAGTTTTTTTTTCTTCCGCGTAGGATGTGCAGAATTAGTATGCAGTCATTGTTTCAGCATCAGCAATAACGCGTCAAGACAGTTGCTAACTTCCTAATTGAGTCATTTAAAGTTTGTTCAGGAACATAATGGAGTTGGGAAATTCAGGGACAACGCGAGACAGTGAAGGTGAGATGAACTGCACACTACCCTGCTTTAGCCTCTTGAAACAGGTAACTTTTCTCATGTTATTCTCTCAGCTGCTGACCGGTTATACGGGTTTTCGGAAGAGCTCCCTAGTAGTGAAGAGGTTAATAATAGGAAGATTTAACTTCTCTTGTCTGAAAAGTCTCTCCTAAGCTAATATAATCGTTTGGCGAATTATTAAGCCAGAAAATACGTCACCCGCATCCAAGTGGATAATAAGCTATATAGACATCAGGGGAAGCTTAAGATATTTTATTAACCCTGACTGGGTCAGGCAAACTCTAGAAATACTTTTCAACTAACGCATAACTGTGAGTGACTTACAACGACGAGAATATATTAAGACCATCACCTTGAACTCTTTCATGATTGGGATAACTTTCGCTTTCTATCCCAGCTAACATCAGACGATTTTATTTAGCTGATTGAATCCTAGGAGTTTGAGAGAGTAAATACTGTCACTATTAACCTCCTCGTGGTGGGACAACTTCGTAATGCAGCTGACGCTAGACGGTTACATTCAGATGAAAGTGAGTCACAGGGACCTGACGCTGTAAATATCCTCATTACCAACCCTCGGCAATAACCTCTGTTGTTACGCTGATATGACCTTTTACTTATTTTTTTTAGCAATACTTATCCTTTTCTCGGGAGACGACTAATACTGTATTCCAGCTAAAATCCGATGAGTATATTCAGCAGAATAAGTCATAGGAGCCTGAGGGTTAATATTGGTACCAATATCCCTTTCTTGATGGGAACATATAGCGCATTCTTTGCTGCCTAAAGTCGAACGAGTTTGTTCAGCTGAGATAGAGTTATAGGCACCTGAGTGTTAGCACGTATATTTCCCTGATCAGCTCCTATCAGGCGAACAGGAATACCTTGTGTATATAAAAAAGAATCTCTGTTTCCTACTTGCGCCACCCTCCACACCCACACACGTACCAGGTCTGCTGCAGCCCACCTCTTGATAATAACACAACCTGGAATTAAATTATAAACCAATGTAGGCCGTAATTATATTGTTTTCCCACCAACCACGGAGGAGGGAGGGGAGGAAAGTCGTTGGAGGAATGTGGAAAGAGAAAGTGGAGGGGTTGGTGGAGGGCACAAAAGGAGGTAAACGGGGTAAAGGAGAGGACGAATAAGACAACTTTTATACTCCTTTCACATAAATATGGCCTAATATTGCCATCCCATCTTCATGAAAGCTAAGTTTTAAGAAAATACTGATACGGGAATATAATGATATCATGAAGCGATGCTGAAGAAAGGATGTGGAACCGTGATGT
The DNA here is from genome assembly GCA_018397915.1 of Birgus latro. NCBI lineage: Eukaryota > Metazoa > Arthropoda > Malacostraca > Decapoda > Coenobitidae > Birgus > Birgus latro. The sequence goes on from JAGKTI010030792.1 coordinate 7,121, forward strand.
AGTTTTTTCTGCCACTTTGCTATGTGAAATACGTTGCCTTCGAAAGGAAGAAATACAGGTCAAGTTAATGTGAAAGATCTGGCAGTGTGTTGACGATTCTTCACTTTATTTTCATCCTGCTCTTTATTGTTCTCCTCTAAAATTCGTGTTCCCTTCCCATTTACCTCTCCTTCTCTCCCTTTTCCCTCCACTCTCGCTCACGCCACTAATGATATTCTCCTCTCCTGCATCTCCCTCCATCAGGACGATGTACAAAGTTTGTATCGTGGATCCTCGCTGGCAGAAGCAGCATCACTGGCTGAGTGGTGTGGTGGAGTCTGAGTGCTGCGAGGAGGATGAAGTGTGACGAGTGACAAATGAAAGAACGGTGAGACTGAAGTGTGAGGAGAGAAGGGTGAATGAATAATAAGTTGTGATGGCGAGGATAAAGTACTGAGAGTTAATTTCAACTTTCCATCTTGTTTTTTATCTGCCTCTTTCTTTTTCTCCACATATGAATTACTACTTCATTATCCTAATTATCCATCAGTAATAACGTACTCTTCTTATGAAAATATTTGCTATCAATGTCCCTGTCTGGTTTTCATTTTTGTTAGTTCCTTTACCCAGGGTACCCGTTTCTTGCCTGTCCATATCTATCTCTATCTATAGCCTGACGCAGTAATCCCGTAAGGGGTGGCCGTTTGACTTTGGGTTAGTTGTTTTACGGGGAGGGACACTAACCCTCCACCAACCCACATGTTGACACATTGGGGAACACCCATGTGTTAGTTATATGGCTACCACCCAGTGTTGTAAATGGCTTCCTAGTTTACAAGAAATCATTTGGCCTGTCACTCACTGTAAAGCCACCTGAAATGGAATGACGAGTAAGAAAATGTTACAGGAAAGACGGAAGAAATGGGAAGAGAAGAGGGCAGACACAGAAAAAGAATAAGAGATGAGGGCAAACACAGAAAAAGAATAATTAAGTGAAGGAAGAAATAGGCAGCACTACATCAAGTGACTGGATGATGGTCTCCACAATCTACCTGTCTATATCAAATATTATTATTCTGTTTTGTTATTATTTCTCTTATTCTTATGTCACTTTCCCAGTAACTAAGTATATCTCTTCCACTGTCCATCCTTCCTTTATTGATGAGCTTCTTTTTTCTTCCTTTTTTTCCCCATTCGCTCATCATTTTCTCCCTTCCACTCTCCATCCTCCATCTACCTTTCTCTGACCTCCCCACTCTCTCTCGCCCTTTCTCATCCCTTCGCCCTTCCTCCTCATCCCCCTCCCTCCCTCACCCCCTCTCCCGTACCTCGACCCTCCATTCTCACTGACCTGGAAAGCTCCTCTGATGTAAAAGGTAATAACTTCCGAGCCGGTCTTTAATTAATTGGTTCAGTACATTGGTCATTGGGGTACAAATAGTCTGAGTCCTTTGATGCAGATAATATTGACTTTCAGCACTTATATTCTGTGTATTCTGATTATCCTCACGTAATCACTCTAATCAGATATCACGCATATTATTTAGCACACACATTAATCCTCTCATGGTCGAGTCTTCCATATAACTTTAGTCAAGATGAACCCAGACGATTTTATGCATCTGCGTGTGAGCATAGGAGACTGAAAATGTTAATGAACTCATCCTTAACCCTCACATGGTGGAAACACTGTAGCATTCTATTTACGGTAACGTCAGAGTATTTTATTCCGGTGAATATGAGTCCACAACAGTCTTAGTGTTGAGTTTATTATACCCGTTACCTGACCTGATACTTCATATATTTAGTCATGGACAATGTTTCAGTGAATTCATTTTTACCAACAGTGTCCGAAATCGCGGTCAGCTCTGTGCCTTACTGTTGTCGCAGGGAAGGAGCTAATCAAAGTTGCTTTTACTCTCTTCAGCTAGAGAGATATTTCCTGAAGTATCTGTATCTAATAATAAAGGGTCTCAGTACTGAATAAGATAGCTTTTTATAAAACAAGACGTCACTTAGGTACAACCGTAAGTAAAAGTGTTTCGACACTTTTCTGCCGTCTGTGGCAATGATAAATGTTCAAAAAGTACTACTTATGTGATAGCGATATGAAGCACACAACAGAAGAGTATCAGAAGGAAAGATACTCTATCGTTTGGGAAGAAAGATAAATATGGAAGGCAGGACACAATGCTGGATGAGGATTGTCGGCGAATTTACCCCTCATGAATAAATGTTATGTCTCACAAAACTTTTTTCTTTTTTTCTTTTTTTCCGGAGAAAACCCATACCCACAGAAGGGAAAGCTTATACTGAAGATGCACTTTCAGTGGATGCGTTCGAAAGAGAAGGAGAGGATATAGGGGAGTGGAAGACCGCACGGAAGAGGAGTGGAGTGAAGCAGAGTGTTGTATTCTCGTAGGCTTTGAGGTTTTCTGGCCTCATTTCCTCACCAACCTATTATTTATGCTGTTTTATCGTATCATGGCAATAATGCAAAAATATATTCATTATTATCATCATCATCATCGTGGGGTGAAACAGAATCCGGAAAATAAGAAATAATCTGGAAGGGAGAACTAACAAAAGTCTGCCCAGTGGAAAGGACAGTTTCCTTATTCACTCACCATTCAAGCCCCGGAATAGATGAAATAAAAAAAAATACCAAGGTGTCATACGAAAAATAACTCACACAGGAAGTTCTAGAAGGATTCCTAAGCCGATGATGTTACAGGCCTGAGATACCAAGGGGAGGAGGATAAAGCGAGAGGCGTAATTATCATTGTTCTTGAGACTCATAAATCTTGTCATCCATCCATCTTACATCTCTGCAGGAGTTTTCACGTACTTTTCTCACTGATTTATCCTCACTTTTCTCTCCATTCTTCCCACTTTCCCGTTATCGCTCCTCTCGGGGACTTTATTCCCTCCTCGCCTCCAGGATAAATATAGTTTTGAGGGGTACTTTTATTCTGTGTTCATAATGTGTAAGTGTATATACACGGACGTACTGTAATTCTGACAAAACTGTTATATAAAAAAAGAACTGGCTAAATACATGACGTGCATGTATTACTCTACTTCTGATGGCAAGAACTGTTGAATGTCTGCCTTCTAGGGAGATAATCAGTATAGTATAATGATTTATCTATTTCAAACACAGGTTTGCATAAGTGGCTTCTGAGTAAATAAAGCGTCATCAGTAGCGTTCTATATACTACGCAGTAAAACAGCAACAACTCTGAAGGTTAATGTAATCTTCTATAAATGGCTGATGAACTCCGGTTGCCACGCTGACGGAACTTTTTCCCGCCGCTGTTTATTTTACCTTCATTCGGAATAAAGCATCAGTTCCATCACTGCAAATGTCCCTTTTATCCCAGTAACATGGCTGAAATTCTGCGTGTAATTGTCGCTCACCGTAATAATTCCTCTCAGTCCAGTGGTGAAGTGACGGCGACATTAACATGGGCCGTAATTATGTGTACATCTGAGCTCTGGATCTAATATTAACCTTGATAATCTACGCATAAGAGAATTTTTACCCTCTTTTAATTTGTTTCATCATGCAAACGCGATTGAGCATTATCCGATGTGAAGGAAATATTCATGTGCTGATATTTGGCATAATTTCACGCTCATACGCACGCACACTTGAAAGCATTCTTAAACAAACACACACACAAAACAAACACATGCACAAGCTCAAACACAAACTAGGACTCTGCAACTGTCCTGCGGACAGTTACTAGTCTCCACCTACTGTTTCTTACAATGACCTTGACCCCACTGGGGAGATTCGGATATTTTTTTTTTTCTATCAGCAATGGCCCATACAAGGAAACATAGCCTGGAAAATTCAGATTCCTTGAGCAGGTCCCATTGAAATCCCCAGTAGATACGACCGACTTATCTCGTGCACAACGCAACTCTGATACAACAGTTTCTGACATGCCCTTCCACTGCGCATAACGTATTTGGATTTTTTTTTTTCTGTCAGCAATGGCTCATGCCAGGACGCAACCTTGGCCTTTCAGATTCCTCGCGAAGTTTTCGGTTCTCCTGGAATCGTCGCGAGACTGAGACTGGAATAATGATAATACCAGCTAAAACAGTAGTCTCCACCTATGTATTAGGTGGAGACTAATAAACAGATTGGAAAAATGATTCTCAAACTGTTCGAAACACAGACAGACAAACAGACAGAGACACACAGACAAGTACTGTAGACAGATACACAGGTAAATGTGTTTAAAGGAGCAGTGGTCCTGTGCAATGCTAAAACAGATAAAACAGTAGGGAATATTGCTGTCAATAGGTAATGATATGTAATAAGCAGTATCCAGTAAGTCAAAATTACTGTGGTGTGAGTAGGGAAGAGAGGACTGTCAGGAAGCATCAAGACTAAGGGACTATTTGAAATGGTTCAATGGCAACAGCGAGGTACCAGAATTGGTGTGTAACTGTGTGGCCTCTGTATATGTGGAAGAGGTACTGGTGTGGTGGCTTGGTATAGGGTGACACGTTGTTGTGGTATTGATGATGGTAGTATTGAAAACGTCGGGTAGTGACGGTGGTAATGAGGTGGTGGTGTTGTAGTGATGGAGGTAGTGGGATGACAGTGTGGCAGTAGTGATGGTGGTAGAGGGGCGATAGTGTGGCAGTGATAGTAGTAGTGAAACTATGGTGGTAGCTAGACGGCGGTGTGGTAAAATGTATTCATAAATGCCGTAGCACAAATTCGCACGGAAAAGACACCAAGCTTCACACACACACACACACACACACACACACACACACACACACACACACACACACACACACACACACACACACACAAGGTAAAAATACAATTACAACTTGAAACAGCACATAAATTGCCACCAGTGAAAACAAGCAGATATATCTTTCACGACTTTTCCTGTTACACCAACATTAATACAAGCGTGAGAGGGAGGCAAAGCGTGGGAGGAGGGGATTGACGTGGTTCAGATTTTAAGCTGTGGAAATTCTGGCAAAGTATCATCATTTAAAAGTTATTCATTATTTCCGTGGTACTGTAGCTTGACAACATGATTTAGTGCATGATTGAAAGCATCCTAACACTTTCACGATACTCACAAAAAAAGAACGGAAACACTCGTAAGATAGATGGGAAGGGTAAGAAGCACGTGAGTGGCCCAAATATAGCACACACA
>JAGKTI010030793.1:0-12296 GCA_018397915.1 Birgus latro
AACTGGATGCAACTTTATCGACAATGACAACAACAAACCAATCCTACAAAATTGAACTCCAATGGAAATGGCATATTATTTTGTCCTATCTTTTCATATGTGTGTGTATGTGTGTGTAATAATCAGTTAATAATAACACATTTATTTGTATAGTTCATCACATTTAATAATTAAAATGTAGCTCAAAACATTTCATATAGGGAAATGAAAGAGATACAAATGAAAGGAATAAAAGACAAGGTGATGATTAAATTAGACACATGGCATAACAGGTGTGAAATAAATGAAATGTAGACTAATATAGGACAATTAAACAAAAATGCAGTATAAAGGCGAGTGATTAGTAAAATATGTAAAAATAAATGGAAAAAAATGTTAACTAGGTAAATCATAGAGCAGATGAAACAGTTGATAGAGTTGCTGTAAGTTTTGTTGTGGGTAGACAAAAGTAAAGGCCTAAAACTGTCGTTTCCTGCTGCTTCACAGATGAACTACGGAGGAGAAACGAGGGGGAAAAAAAAGGAGAGAGCTCTAATGAGACAGATTTAGGAAGCCCAGACACAGGTCCAAAGCAAGTAAAAGATATCCACTTTCCTTTCAAACAATTGGAACTTCAGAAGAGATCCTTTCAGAGTAGCTCGTACTACATATATAACTGGCTGGAGTATTCAGTACGCCAAAATTTCTCCTCCTGCTTCGGCTGCAGATTATCCAGCAAGCTGCAATGTAGGCAAAAGAAAGATGGTCTAACCTCTACTGGCTACAGCAACTGGAAGAGGGCTCGATTCGTTTAGGGACCATGAGAAGACTTCAGTACACAAGGCCTCCATGGTGGCATGGATGAGCTACACAGCAATCAAAGTTCATGGTGATGTAGCTGAGCAGCTACAAACTGCCAATGTAGCTGAGATCAATGAAGGAAGGGAGTCCTGTATATATGTCGCATTATTTCGGTTACTGTCTTTCTAGCCAAACAGGGCATTTCGTTTCGTGGCCACAGTGAAACGGATGACAGCCCCAACCAAGGAAACTTCCTTGAACGTATGCAGCCGCTGCAAAATGTCGACTCTTTCCTACAGAGATACGAAGCTCCTGCCAGTTGTACATACCTCTCGTCTTATTCTCAAAATGAATTAATCGGATGCTCCACAGAGGTCACGGCACAGATTATTCAAGAAGTAAAAGAATGAGATGTTCGTGGTAATGGCAGACGAAGCCAAGGATGGGCACACAGAACAGCTCGCTTTATGTGTGTGTTCCACCAGAAGGTAACATCAAGGAAAGTTTCCTTTGATTGAAGAAATTGGATGGCTATTTTGCAGAAGCGATCACAAATGCAGTCGAGCAGGTTCTTGTGTCCAACAACACTTCTGACATGAAAGTTGTCGTCCAAACATATGACGGTGTAGCAGAGTGGATCTGATCGAGGGGTGCAAGCTTGTTTCCAGGAAAAACATCCAGAGGATGTCTGTGTGCACTGCTCTGCACATGACCTAAACCTGGTCCTCTGCCACACCTGCAAGGCCATTCCTGAAGCCAGTGACTTTGTTTTTTTTTTTAATCTGCTTGCAAACCTCTACTCATTTTTTAGTGTGTCTACAGTCAACCACGACCAGTTTGCTGCCGTTTAGAAAGAGCTCCACATTGAGCAGAGAGGGCTTGTACAAATATCAAACACCCGATGGTCATGTCAGTTGTCCTTGGTTAATGCACTCCTGAAGAATTTTCCTGCTGTCATGAAATCTCTTCAGAAGATCAGAACACCAACAGCACTACGTCTGCATTCCAAATTATTCAAACTCCCTGTGGTTTACCTGTTGGTTGTGTTCAAAAAGTTGCTTGGCATCACTGAAGGGTTCCACAAGGTTCCTTAGAAAGAAACTGTCCACTTGGCACAGGGAGTGCAGTACAAAAGTGCGGTCCATGACACCCTGGTTAGCCAGTGAACTGCACAGGAGGCTGAAGAGATCTATGCCGTGACAAAGGCAGCATGTGAGGAGAACAGCATCCAGGAGTCTTCTTTCGGTTCGAGAAGGAAACAGAAGATGGATCACTTTGTTGTGGAAGATTTCTGTGGTTCCAGATCAGACTTGCTTAATGATTCAGAACATCTCAAGTAGAGACTTTTTTTACCCTTGCATCGATTGAATGACCAATGAGCTGGAGAATCGTTTCTCTAGTGTTGGGAGAGAAGCCATGATTGGCATCCAAGCATGTCACCCGGCCTCTGAAACCTTCCTGTGCATGCAGTCCTTAGAGAAACTAGCCTCACAATACAACATCCAACTAGTCCCAGAAGAGGTCATGGTGGCAAAAAGCTTTTTGAGCAGGAAGGGGCCAGAAACCATCCCAGACATTCTAAGTGTGTTCAAGCTCCTTGATCCTATGATGTTCCCATCACTGAAGACGATCTTACAGGTGGCCCATACTATTCCAGTCAGTAGCTGCAGTTGTGAGCGATCATTTAGTGCTCGTCGCCAACTACATACTTAGCTTAGGCGCACCATGAGCCAGGAGAGGCTCAATGATCTGGCAGTGTTGTCAATCGAGAGAGAGTTGGTTGGAAGCCTTGATTATGACAAAGTGATTGACACATTCATCCAACTTAATCAAGACGCCACACCCTGATTCCTCCCCAGAAAAAAAAAAGAATATGTTAAGTCTATGCAGAAAATAAATTGACAAATAACGTGTTTATGATCTAATCATCACATTAAAAAAAATGAAAGATTTGGTTAGATGTTGCTTGGCAAATGCTGATTACATCCTTTTTATGAGCAGAAGTGCAACAGACAGATGAGACACCAAAAGAGCTTCTGGAGAGGTGAAGAGGAGAGTATCAGATGGACAAGACACAGAGTTAACACAGTTTTGTCATAACTCAGATTGTACTCATTTTATTTTTATTTCATGTTGCAAAAGTTAGCTTAAGCACCTGACTTGAACCTTTTGGTAGGGCACAGTACTGTCTTACATCTTATATTCATTTTACTAAAAAACAACCTGAAAATTATCCGGTGAAAATCTAAAGATTTCTGGGGCAGGCTAAGCCCCCAATGTTTCAGGGTCCTAAATAAGCACCTGATGTTAAATAATTACAGTGATATGTAATGAAAGAAAACTCTGGCATGTTTTGGATGTCTTTGAGTTGGCAGGTGTTGCTTTCCTGAGAACCTAGTAGTAAATTGTAGTACATAGAGAGCTTATATACGGTTAAGGAAGAGACTAGAGCAGTTTCAGTCAGTCCTCAGTTCAGTTTGAGTGTAAATCAGTGTCAGTTAGTGAAGATTATCTCCGGTTCTTGTGAAAACGGTGTTGTTGGCAAACATTAAGTGTAAGCGCAGTTAGTGACGATTATCTCTGGTACTTGTGAAAACAGTGAAGTGTTATTGGCAAGCATTAAGTGTAATTGCAGTTAGTGAAGATTATCTCCGGTACTTATGAAAACAGTGAAGTTGGTAAGCATTAAATGTTGTTTATCTACAAAATAAAGACAGTGAACTTAAGAGGCCAGTATTTATTTTCACCTTAGCTGATCTTTTGTGCTGTACACAGAAGGGCTGACGATAGGAAGAACATCTCACTGGGCAGTGTCCTTTCTATACTGAACTACTGCTGTTGGAGCCTGTGGCAGTGTGGGGTTGAGACTTAACAACGGTGTCAGGAGTATAGATTTTTAGGAAGTGTTGCAGTGAGTCTAATCTTCGACATGGAGCAAGGTGGTGTGCAGACAAGAAGCCGAGCTGGGCAGGAGGAGGAGGTATCCCAGGCTGCAATTATGAAGCTATTACAAGCTTCAAAAAAAGAGCACAAAGAACAGTTACAGGCACATAACGAAGGACAGAAAGAACTCAGAGAACAAGTGCAGGCACAAAATGAAGGACAAAAAGAAATCAAAGAACAACTGCAAGCACAGAATGAACAACTAGAGGCACAAAGTGAAGAAAAAAAAAAACGATATGAACAGCTTCAAGAGGCACAATAGGAGCAACAGAGGAAATTGCAGATGAGGATGCAAGGACAGCTAGATGCTTTCATGGGGGAAATGAAGGAGGAACAGCAACAGTTTAAAGAGGAAGTAGATGCCAAGCTACAGCAGCAGAAGTATTAGGTAGGCAGTTATGTGATGGAGTGCAGACTGCATGTACACCACCAGCTGAAGATTAGTGAGGGAAGAGTAATGAAGTGCAGACAGCATGTAGGTGACCAGTTAAAGTATGTAGATGACCAATTGAAACATGTAGACGGCCATTTGAAGATAAATTGTGAGAGAATTGAGGACGTAGAGAAATATTGCACTGCTGAGTCTCAGGTTAGTGTACCGGAAGCATATGAAAAAAAATAATAATGTATGGTGGATCTTGATGAATCCCGAGCATCTAAAGTAGCATAATCAGAATGCAAAAGTTTTAAGTTCTGGACTTAATTATGATGCCTCAGGATTTTTATTGTATAATATCTTACGAAGCTTGCTGTGTGCAGTTTGAGCTACTTGCTGATCAAAATGGTTGGGATGATAGCTAGAGGACAGTACAGCTGCTACTAGCCTCAAGGGTGCCACAGTGGAAATTCTAGGTCAGATGTCAGTAGAGGAGGGGAACAGTTATTAGTCCTTAGTAGAAGTACTGGAGTGCAGATGTGGGACCATGTACCAGACTGAGGTTTACAGAGCAAGATTCCAGAGCTGTGTAGGGGCTCGAGGCGAATCCCTACAGAGGCTTGCTCGTGACAATACAAGGTGTACCCTGGAGCAGCACCTAACCTGTCGGCTATTCTTCTGAGGGACCAGTTCATCGATGCTCTTGGTAGTGCAGAGTTGAAAGTGCAAGTGAAGCAGACAAAACCCAGAAGCACGCAAGAAGCACTAGCCAGGACTCTTGAGTTTGAGTCCTACGTCAGGTCAGTACATCCACTTTTCAGGTAGGTCGTAGTGTAGGATTCAAGGCAAGAAAGACGCAAGTACGTGAAATGGGAAAATTTGAAAGAAGTTCCTGGTACTGAGAAAAGCCAGGTCATATGAAAGAGGACTGCTACAAGTGGAAGAGGGAACAGGAGAAGATCAGAGGAGGTTGTTGGTTCTGTAAGAAGCTAGGACACAAGAAAGTGGATTGTTACAAGTGGAAGAAGGAGCAAGAATGGAACAGTGCAAGGAAACCCACAATTGCAACAAGCGGGTGTTGGACATGGGTGAAGTGGGGCACTTCAGCTATCATTGTCCAACTGAGAAAGATGGCAAGATGAAGTCTGCAGAAGACAAGAAGGATGAGGGTAAATTAGTAAACGCTGATGACAAGGGGCAACAACAACCAGCCAGTTTTCCCAAGAAGCACCATCGCTGAGGATATGCAAGAAAACCTTAAGTAATAGTGTGCGAGAAGATGGAAGAACAGACAGCAAGCAATGTAGTAGGATTGGGAATCATTGCAAGAAATACTGCCAAACTGTAATGACAGGGCCAATGTCAGATGAAGACCTGAAGAGGATGCAGCTGGAGGATGCAGATTTACAACCAGTGCTAGAGTGGCTGCAGTGGAGTACAGTGCAACCATCTTGGGAAGAGGTTTCCAGATTCAACCCTGTGACTATGAGCTACTGGTGTCAGTGGGACCTTCTTTGTTTGAACAACGGGCTACTGGAGCGTCAGTGGGAGACACCCAATGGCCTCAGCAAGTATTGGCAACTGGTGGTTCTGAAGAAGATGACGTCCGAGATCTTGGATGAGTTCCATAACCAGGTCACTAGTGGGCACCTGGGAATGAAGAAAACTCTAAGTCGGCTGCGACAGAGGTTCTACTGGACTGGCATGCGTCAGGATGCTGAAGAGTGGTGTCTTGCCTGTGATGTGTGTTGTGCCAAGAAAGGACCCAAGAAATGTGGTTGTGCCTCTCTCCAGCTGTACCAAGTGAAGGCACCAATGGAAAGAGTTGCAGTGGACATTGCTGGACCTCTGCCACTCACTGAAAGAGGAAACTGATATGTATGTGTCGCCATGGACTACTTCACAGAGTGGCCAGAAGCCTATGACATCCCTGATCAAGAGACTGGGTCTCTTGCTCAGTTGGTCGACCAGTTCTTCTGTCGTTTTGGGATGCCACAAGAGCTACATTCAGACCAGGGTAGACTCTTTGAGTCTGCTGTGTTCCATGACTGCTGCAGGTTACTGGGGATCAAGAGGACCAGGACGACCCCACTTAGGCCACAGCCAGATGGGATGATGGAGAAATTCAACTGGACCCTGGGACAAGAACTGGCCAAATTCTGCATAGAGGGAGAAATGGAATGGGACCAGAAATTACCTGCGTTGTTGATGGCATATCGGTCTGCATCTCACGAGTCTACCGGATACACCCCTGCAAAACTGATGTCGGGCCACGAGTTACGCTTACCTGTTGACTTGTTAATGGGAAGACCACCTGGTGAAGAGCTGCCTACAGACACCTCTAGTTATGCAAAGCCTCTTCAGGAAAGGCTGGCTGAGGTACATCTTCAAGTGTGAGGAGCCCGTAAGCTTTCAGGAGAGGTGATGAAGTGCAAGTATGATGCCAAGGCAAGTGAGGTGAGCATCAAGGATGATAACCAAGTTTGGTTATACAATCCTCAGCGAAAGGAGGGACAGTCACCAAAGCTGCAGAGCCCATGGGACGGGCCGTACACAGTGTTGGACTACCTGTCAAACGTAATGTACCGAATTCGGAGAGGGAGGAACTCTCACCCAAAGGTGGTATACATGAATCGTCTGTGGCAGTAGCATGGGCCAGGACAGTACAGCTGGGACGTCTCCTAGGAATCGTGCTCACCTGCAGCGGAGGATGTTAAGGAAGACCAAGGAGCTGAAGTACAAGACGATGGTGATACTTTTCCAAGGGAAGAAGTGAATCAGGAAGAGGACCAGGACCTTCCAGGAGGAATGGTGTGTGTGGAGGAGCAGTGACATCGTCCGAAGTGGCACAGGAGAAGACTTGATTACTTGAAAGATTATTTTGTGTATAATTAAATATTTAGTTTGAATTAAGAGTGATTTTTGTGTACATTGTGTAGATTTCTCGGGATGACAATGGACAAGGTAGTCGTTATGAAGCTGCATTGCTAGTTAGGTAATCTGGAGAGTTCTCCGTACTTCTCAAATTTATTTTCAGTTACGTGTCAGAGTTGCCAGTTAGCGTGCTGTTTGTGAGCGTAGTTATTTTGTAAGTTGTGCATTAATTGTTTGTGCTTTTTTTTTCTATAACGTTTTATTTGTGTGATTGTTAAATTATGTAATTCAAGTTTGTATGCTAAATGATTTACAGTGTTATGTAATGTCAGAAAACTCTGGCATGCTTTGGATGTCTCCGAGGTGGCAACTGTTTCTTTCCCTAGAACCTAGTAGAAAATTCTAGTACGTAGGGAGCTTATATAAGGATGAGGAAGAGAATAGAGCAGTTTCAGTCAGTCCTCAGTTCAGTTTGAGATAGATAAGCGTCAGTAAAGATTATGTCCGGTACTTGTGAAAACAGTGAAGTGTTGTTGGCAAGCATTAAGTGTATCTCTGGTACTTGTGAAAACAGTGAAGTGTTATTTGTAAGCATCTCTGGTACTTGTGAAAACAGTGAAGTGTTATTTGTAAGCAGTAAGTGTGACATGCAAAGGTGTTGGTATGCTGGAGGACTGCTGGGCTTTGATAGCCGGCTGTGAAGCCTATGCCCAGAGTCGGACACATAAAAAAAAAAAAAAATGCAGTTAGTGAAGATTATCTCCGGTACTTATGAAACATTGATGTTGGTAAGCATTAAGTGTAATTATCAGGAAAACAAAGACAGTGAACTCAAGAAGCCAGTGTTTACTTTCGCCACAGCTGATCTTGTGTGCTGTACACGGAAAAGCTGACCATAGGAAGAACAACTTACTGGGCATCATCCTTCCTACACTGAATTACTGCTGTTGGAGCCTGTAACAATATGATTACTAGCCATACGTCCGTCGTCTGCCTTGTCATCTGGAAAGCCGCATATCCACCCATTCACCCACCCACTCATCCATCTACCCACCCAACTCATCCAGCACAAGCCACTGATTTAACCCCAGCCACTCACCCTGCTCAACCACCTGGGTGATCCACCCTGCCTGCCCACGAATGCCACCTACCATGCTAACCTAACACTGCTACCCAACACACCCACGCACTCGCTAACCCACCCTGAAACCACTGAGGCACCCAACCCAGCCCAACCACCCACCACGAGCAAACCGGCCACGCAATCTTCTCAGCAACCCTGACGACCCACTGTGTTCATTCACCCTGGCAATCCACTCTGCCCACACATTGATGACCCGTCTTGCCCACAGACCCCTGCCACCCACCCGCCCCACCCAGCAATGCCATTAATCACACCCACCCACACAACCCTCCCACCATACCCACCCAACTCTCCTTGAACACTCACCCACCCTGCCCACCCACCCAACCCTCAGGACCCTCCCATCCTATCCACTCACTCTTCCCACTGACTCACCCACACATCCACGAGCCCAATCCCCCTCTTACCAACTCCATTCGTGCCTCCATCCAACTCACTTTTTTTTTTTTTTAATGCAAGGAAGAAGGAACCAAATGCCATGGGCCCGCTAACTGTTCCTTCCAAGGAAAAAAAAAAAACAATACAAAACAAAGCCAAATTCAAGATCTGCTCATTTTGAGATGCCTGCGTTTGAAAGACTGGAGATCATAGGAAGTAGGAAACACAGACAAAGGAAGACAGTTCCAGAGTTGACCAGCTGCATAAATGAAGGACTGGGAGTAACGGTCAACACGTGCATTAGAGAGTTGGACAGAAAAGGGATGAGAGTTTGTTGCTAATCGGGGACTTCGTGGCCATTGTAGAGGTGGAGGGATGCAAGCAGACAGTTCAGAGGAACAGTGACCATTGAAGCAGCAACAGAAAAGAGATAAAGATGCAACAGTGCGGTGAAGAGACAGAGGTTGAAGGGAGCCAGTAAGAGAAGGAGAGTCAATGAGACGGAAAGCTTTTGACTCCACCCTATTGAGAAGAGCTGTATGTGGGAGCCTCCCCACACATGAGAGTTGTACTCTAAACAGGGACGAATAAAACCCGTGTACAAGGTCAACAACGGTGCAGGGGTAAAGAAAGTTCCGAGTCGGCTTAGCACACCTAGTCTCTTAGAAGCAGATTTCACATTGATGTAATATGTTCTTTCCAAGATAAATCCCGTGTGAATGAAACCCCAAGCATGTTCAAAGATGATGCAGGACTGTGCTGGACATTATTAAACATTAGTGGGTAGTCCTGTGGAAGATTTGTCGGGTTGATAGGTGTAAGAACTAAGTCTTTGATGCATTTAAAACAACAAGGTTATTTTTACCCCAGTCAGAGATACGAGCTAAGTCAGACATTAGGTGTGCCATAGCCTCATCCTTTGTTTGTTGAGTAACTGCTGCGATGGACGTTTCGGGAACCGAATGGAAAGGTGAAGGGTGAAATCATCAGCGTACGAATGGATAGGTTAGATGTACAGCTTAGAAGATCAATGATGAATAAAAGGAAGAGAGTTGGTGATAGGACAGAGCCTTGAGGAACACCACTGTTGATATATCTAGGAGAAGAACGATGGCCGTCTACAACAGCTGCTGTAGAACGACCAGAAAGGAAGCTAGAGATGAAGGAACAGATAAAAGGATAGAAACCATAAGAGGGAAGTTTGGAAATTAAATATTTATGCCAGACTCGATCGAAAGCCTTTGAGATGTCTTATGCAATGACAAAGCTTTCGCCAAAGTCCCGAAGGGAGGATGAGCAGGAGTCTGAAAGGCAAGTGGGAAGATTGCCATTGGAGCGTCCTTGGCGGAACCTATACAGATCAGAAAGACGACCACAGTAGGAAATGTGTTTTATTTTTTATTTTTTATAGAATAGACTCAAAAACTTTAGAAATACAGGATGTTAAATCAGTTGGTCAATAATTAGAGGACTGGGAATGGTCACGCTCCTTTGGGATAGGCTGAATGACAACAAACTTCCAGCAAGAAGGAAAGTTACAAGTTAACAGACAAAGGCAAAAGAGCTTATCCAGGCTGGGTGTAACTACAGAAGCAGAGTTCTTGAGGACAACAGGAGAGACCCCATCAGGACCATATGTCTTATTAATACTGAGGCCAGTGATGGCAGAAAATATATCGGTTGAGGACATTTTAATGTCAGCCATGAGGAAGTTAGAGGGGGGAAGTGATGGAAGAACAGCACCAGAATCATCTATGGTGGAACTGGAAGAGCAAGTCTGAGCGAAGAGTTCTGCTTTATCTGAGCGAAGAGTTCTGCTTTATCAGTAACAGAAACAGTTACAGAGAAATCAGAGCGGAGAAGATGAGAGATGTGTGATAAAACAATGTTGTTAGAAAGGTTTTTGGCAAGGTGACAGAAGGAGCGGAAAGAATTTGAATAAGAGAGTTCAGAGCATTTAGTATGAAAGAAATTATTTTTTAGCAGAGCGCTGGATAACCTTAGCACGGTTTTGGCACAAACTTAAAAGAGTTGAGATTCAGGGGTGGTTAGGTTCCAATACCTTTTGTATGCCTTCTCCTTGCTATGGATAGCAGTAGAACATGCGTGATAAAACCATTTTTTTTTTTCGCTAGTCACTGAAATAAGTGAAAGGAATGTATGTTGCCATGTCCGAGAGAATAACCTCTATAATGCGTGAGGCACACACTGATGGCTCTCAGCCATGGAAGCAATAACTATTCCAGGAAAAATCAAAGAAGTACTTCCTGATAGCCTCTCAATTACCAGCTCCAAACTACCACAGCCGCAGCTTCTTGGGAGGGTCCACAGGCCTTACTGGAGCGATAGGATAGGTTATGGTAAGAGAGTTTTGATCAGAGGAGCCCAATGAATAGAGAAGATTAACGGCATAAGCAGAAGAAATAGTTGTAAGGAAAAGTTCAGCTATGTTGGAACTATTTCCAAGGTGGCGAGGAATATGGGTAGGGTGCTGTACAGCTGTTGTAGGTTATTAGGGATAGAAAAAGATGTAGTCTTGTTCGGCAGGTGGGTCAGTGAAAAGAGTCAACGGTGATGGTGAACACTGAAATAACCTAGAATTGAGATTTTAAAGAAAGTAGATATTGATAGGATATGTTCCATCTCAGAAGTAAGATAGTCGAAGAATTTTTCAAGGTCAATTGAATGAGGCGATAAGTACACACTACAGATATATTTTGTCAGAGGGCAATCGAAGCCAGAGAGTAGAGAATTCAAAAGATTCAAGTTCAGAAACACGAGAACAAGATATGTTGCTGCGTACATATACGCAACGACCACCTTTGGCTTTGAAATGAGTGAAAAGAAAGTAGGAGGATACAGAGAAGTGTTTACTATCAGTTGCTCCAGACAGCTGAGTCTCAGTGAGGAGAAGGTGGGGTTTAGAGGAAAAGAGGGTGGTGTTCAACAGAGAGAAAATTAGAGGGAAGGTCACGAACGTTGCAGAAATGAACAAGAAGTGAGTCAGACACTGGTTCCTGCATTTCTCTTGGCAGTCTCCATTTTTTTTTTTTTTTCAGGAGTCATCCAATCATATTAGGAACGTCTGATCAAGTGCCTTGAGAAAAGACTCGGCAATGTCGCACCTTCGTCATCCTCCCAAACAAAGTAAGGCATTATGAAGGATTAACGTTAGACTGCGCCTAAGGTGGCTAGGTATAGGTTGGCTTAATGTCAAAACACGACGTTTTTGATGATTTTGTGGTTTGATTAGCCGAATTCTTTCAACTTCCGAGCGAAGTGCGACGTTGCCGAATAATTCCCCACTGAAGTCACTCGAGCATTGCCAATATGACTGTAAGAATAAGTGTACCCACAGAAAAAAGCACGCCTCCAACAGAGGGGCGGATGATGGGGGCATTTGTGGTCCACTCTCCCCTTCCCCCCTCACCCTGCCGGGGGAGTCTGAAGCTGGGCGTTGAGTTGCCTTTTTTGCTGATACAGGAATGGGAAGTGCGGCAATATGCATGTAGTTTGGCGTTGGCAGTTAATGGAAATTGTATAGGAAAGTATGCTGACCTACTTTCTGTGTCACTGAAACACTGAAAGATTTCAGCAGAGGGGGATGGTCTGAAGCTAGTCCCAAGGGCTGATGAAACGTGAGCTCCAGCTCTCCCTGTCATCAGCTTTCCTTCCACCTTGGGAGTACCGACCTGTTCGACTGGTGCTACAACATACTCCCTATACATGCAAACATCTATCTATCTATCTACACACACACACACACACACACACACACACACACACACACACACACACACA
>JAGKTI010030794.1:0-12296 GCA_018397915.1 Birgus latro
ATTATCATTAATAGTTTACTGCTGTATATAATAAAGAGTTTACTGCTGTATTGGATGACAACATAATCCTCAGGATGCCGGTCAAGGGTGCGAGATGAACAGTATGGCTTTTGACGGAAGTTGTAATGTTAGGTGCGGCCTGATTTTCCCACTTGTTTGCCCGCCCATTTTTGTTTAGCCGGAAGAGCTCTCCAGCTGTTTCCTACCATCACGCTCTTACTACTGAGTCCTCTCTGTTTCATGTTTTTTTTTTCACAGTGAGTTACCAAAGTAAAATAATCTAGTGTGAAATGATAAATTTACCATGATGCTCGCATATGTAATTGTTTTCCACGAAAGCTTTTCTCTCCCTCAACCTGATCCACACTGTGTAAGGTTCAGTATTTCCAGCTATTAGAAAAATGACATAAACAGTTGGAAATGAATCCAGCAGTAAGCTGAAAGCCCGTCCTCCTCCATGTAGTTACTGAATTGGCTACCTTACATCCCTCATGGTGAAGTGTGGCTGGTTAATGTGCAATTTTATCAAACTATTGTTTTCAGTATATCACTACTCAAAGAATATTCATTCCATACTATAGGTTAAATAATAATATATGTATGTATAGGTTCATACTGGAATATAAATTTGCCATTACGTAAGGTATGATTCATGAAAATTTAACATTGCCTTCATTCTTTCATTAATTCACAAATTACTTGCACTGAAGGTTAAAGTTATAACCAAACTGGTAATTCTCTCCCCAAGATATTGAGAGACTATTACAGTTCGGTTCGGTGAAAAACACTCTGTGATAATTTAGGTACGAGTGCTTGTCTAAACAGGGACTTGCAGTCCAATAAGGGCGAGACATGGTTCATATACCACATCCCGGGTGGCCCACGAACTTCTGTCCGCAACTGTACGTCTTAGATTATAGCTCATTTTAGTTTGCCTGATTCGTAATTTCGATGTTAATATTGACATGCCTCGCTTTAAACATACATTTAAGGTTTCTTAAAATGATAAAAATAAATTAAAAAAAAGACTGCTACGTGACTTTCAGCTGTAACATGACACCACTTTTTTCCCTCACTTCTTACCATTTACATTATCTTACACGAAGGGAGAAGTGGCTTCGTATGAAATAGACAGGCTTGTCGAATACAGTCTCCCAAATAGATCGGGTACACGTCCAATTGATTCGGTATAGAGAGGGTCTTCTAATCTTCAAATTCTCCCAGATCACTGTCTCCCAGTCAGACTGCTGAGAAAACAATCGCCAGATTTTCCACGCATTCTTTTAAGATTAACTATAAATGAATCATCTTGTCTTAAGGAAGTAGATGATCCACATCAAACCACAAAACTGGGTCAGATTTGAAAACTCAGTGGTGTGCATTTCTAATTAAGACTCGTATACGAGTCACCGAGAAAAAATGATAATAATAATAATAATAATAAAAGTGAAAAATTAGCAGCCGATGAGATCTACACTTTAAGTGCATCTTACCTACATAAAATACTTGATAAAATACAAATAAATATATGGTAACTTTCTGAGTTTTGTATCCCACTTGTTTAAGCGGATGTACAACATTTCAGTGCTTAGTACACTATGGGTATCTTGTTGATACTTTTCTTTGTCTTACATTGTCCAAAGGATGAAGATCCTAAACATTCAGTAGCTGAACAAAACATAGAACACTAATTATACACAAAAATTCTTCTCTAGAAGTTTGTGGTGCTGTGATGGCGGCTGCTGCAGGGAGATTGTGGCTTAGTCTGGGAGTTACGTGGGTTCTGGTACACGCCCACCTACCTCATAGCTCAGGCAAGTTGACCCTAGTTGTAATCAAAGGTAATCGACGATATTAATCATTTTATTATTGTTGTCTTAGCTTACGTTAATGTGTATCATCAAAACACTAGTCATATTTGGACTGTATGTAATTATGTCAGATTATTTACTGCCATCTGGTATAGATAAACCTGCTCTTCTTGGTCTCGATTACATAAAAAAAAAAAATGTTCTTGAGCTGTGAGAAAATGATGGACAAGGAAAATTTTAATGTAAAAGAAGCGCTTCGTTTCAGGAAATACCATTCTGTAACGTTTGCTTTTCCGTACCTAAGCTGCCTAATTAACTGCAATCTGCTGCCTAATCAAGCGTAAAATACATGCCTGAACCTTTGAAAATTTTAGTATGTGTTCTTCATTCAAAATTCTCTTGCACGACATTTCAATGGATAAAAGAGAATGCTACGTGTTGTGAATATACTAGCATAGATCATTCGACATATTGCAAATATATATTCCATAATATTTTCTTTGGAAATTGGAGCGTGTTGGTGTATTCTTCTTGGAGCCAGAATACCTTCTTGGGGCCAGAATAGCTCAGTTGTAGCTCTCGGGCTTCACGACCATAGGGTTCGCAGTTCGAGCCCGCACCATGGTACCGTATTGCTGGTGAGTGATGTAGCGATCTCTTTCAATGCCTTCCAGAGCTATATGGTCCATCGGTCCTAGCAAGGGGGATTGAACCTCTGGCTATAATCTAACAATTAATTATATATACCATTTGACAAGCCTTTAGAGGTTCAAGATCAGTTAATAATACCAATCATACACAGGTACTACCTTTTCCTATTCAGTGCCCTATATCTGTACTTACTGTAAATTCATCTTTGTATTTGTCAGATAAAACTCGAGGATCGCTGGACAGTCGTCGAACACTTGATGTCATGTTGGCCACAGAGCAGTGTTCCCGCTCCTCCATCATGCTGGTGACAGACGACTCTCCATGGACGTTCTCCATGATGCAAGTGCGTCAGTGCTAGCATGAAGCAAAACTTGGGCATTCCTAAAATGGATTAAGGAAGTTAGACTGGAATATACAGTAAAAATAAGATTTATCCCTGACATATATAACAGATACAGTACTTCACATATTCTCTTGTACAGATCCTAAGAACTGACTGAATCTAAACTCAGCTTGGCAGGTGAACCTATGGAAGAGCTGATATGGAACCGGAAAGCTCTAGGTTACATAAAGTCAGTTGTTGTGGAAGATGTTTTCAAGGACAGGAACTTGCAAAAATGTTGTCCCCAAACAATATTAGCCAAATTCAAGATGCATTCATTGTTACACGTTTTACTTTGACTGGAGTCAGAGGCGTTAAATGGGTACAAATCGTCACTATGCATTCTTTTTCAGTATCCAACAGACTTACAAGCTCCGTGGGGAGTCGGAGTGTTTGGGGTGACAAATAATGAACAAAACGCCAACATGACCCGTGAAAACCTCTCCCTGGCTATCGCCACTGCTCGACGGGTAAGTGGCTACAGCATGTAAAGGCTGATAAAATAACTTTGGGAGGCAGACTAAGGACATGTGTGTGTGTGTGTGTGTGTGTGTGTGTGTGTGTGTGTGTGTGTGTGTGTGTAATAGCAAAAACAGATTAACCTACTGAGATTTGCGGCCCTTCGCCGGTTGTGTCTGTGACGGATTCTGCCGGGCACGCATAAAGCGCGCCGTCACGTTGCGATATTTGTACTTAACTGGCCACTGTACACTTCCTTCTTTTGGTAGAGTAAGGAATGTGGTACCGTTTCAAACCTGAATAGTTACTCTTTATCGTAGTATGGTTGAAAAAATTAAATATGATAGTTAAAAGGCCAAAAGGACGAGTAGAATTTAGCCGAAATGGAAAAATCGCACACCCTTCCGTACAAAAATATATATTAAAAAAATGGTATTAGTGTTCTTGAAATTTAATAGCACCATGTCAATCTACAGTAAATTCCCTTTCTGTTGATATATAGGTTATGGCAATTTATGTTAGTTTTCACAGAGAAAACGATAACTTTCACTGTCAGTGGCAAATATCCTTGCTGGTAATACTGATATTATTCGTGGTAAAAACGTATTTATTATGTATATCTATCTGATGTACTCGACACTGTAAAAACGAATAGTTGGAAATGGATAAACAGGATAGTGTATTTGGAACAAGACCAGATAGGCGATGGAAAACATGCAAAAAATTATATCTTCCCTCGCAAGACTCAAATTCCAGTCATCAGAATCTCAGAGGTTGGATTTATGATGACTCGAAAACGCGTCGTCGGAATCACAAAGTGTTATAGGCATACCTAATAAGAGTAATGAGCTTAAAACTCAAACTGTTTGTTTATTACTTTTTTGCCATTAGCTTCTTGATGTGTCGTGGTGGGTGACGGTGGTGGTAGTGAGCGAGGACCCAACCTTCCTCTCCGCCTTCGCTGAGTTCTCCTTCAAGAACCATCTCCTGACGGTGCCCACAACGAGGCTACTCGCCTTCACTCGCCTCCCTGTCCATCGTCTCCACACCCTCCACCATCTTCACAAGACTCTATCACGCACCAACGCCCTACTCGCTGCTGTCGACGATGCTTCACCAGTCCTTAGGCAGTAAACATTTTCTGTGGATAAGAGCACTTATTAGAGGTGATATCCCTTACTTTGATACATTGGCTTTATTCATATTTATTTACTTATCTTTTCATTTTTTTTTTTTTTTTTTTTGTCAACAGGACCAGAGTGCTCTCATGGCTACCCTTCACTGATCCAGAAACTCGGCCTTTACAGGTAGCATCGTGGACCACTGACCAAAATCTAAGTCTAGTCTACCCACCAAATCTTTTTCCCCAGAAATTTTTACGGTAAGATCTTGTTGTCTGTAACTCTCGACGATCCTTAATATGATATGTGAATGCTTTTATCATAATGTCTTCGTTAAAAATATAGAGTTTATCATTTTTCACGTGACGTGAGTGTGGATGCAGTCAGCCTTTATAATGTATAACATTGCATTTATAATATATCTTAAATAATTTGAACGCTAGAGTAAAAGATGAAAAGCCACTGACTTTTTCATTGTAACTGTCTGATTAGATAGTGTTTAGTTTATGGAAGGCATGCCCGGTTTTTTGTAAGGGTATTCCATGGCCGCATCAGACTTCAACCTCTTGCTGCAGGTTCCCCCACCGACCCCATGTGATGGTGACAGCCGAGGAGTTCCCTTCGCAGTCGGCGGTCATGGTAGACGACCCAACGATACCTGGCAGCAAACGGCTTACTTTTACGGGTGCAGCCGGGCATATCATGGAAGTACTGTCCACGGCTGTGAACTTTACGTGAGCTATAGGTTGCACACATTCTTATATACACAGCTGTTTTCTTGGATGTCGTAAAAGACTTCATAGTACTTCTTAATTACTGAATTATGTTGGAAATCACACTTTAGCATTCTCCTGTGTTATTTTTATTAATACTGTATGAAAATTTTTTGCATCAATAGCAAGTGAACATTAAGGTATAGTGTTCAGAAGAATCGCAAAGGAGATGCTCTGATAATCTTCAGAGCCACTTACAGTATGAGCCATAGTTCGCTTGAACGACAGTATGCAACGAGGACCTAATGGTTAATCAAATATTTTGTTGTTACTGCTTTCAAAACTCTCTTACAGGTACACATACTTGAGATCCCCTGACAAAAGCTGGGGCCTGCAGAAGAGTGATGGGACCTGGTCTGGCATGCTGGGACTCATCACACGTGAGGTGAGTTACTACATCGATTCATCTGCATAAACTTATTGACTAGTCTTTCCTAAACTTAGTAAAATAATACGGTAGAAAAAGAATCAGACTCAAAATATGCATCTGTCTTTTGTTGAGTGCTTCTTCGAAGTACTGCTGCAACCATTATTTTAAAAACTGAGCTTATGTTCAAACGCAGTCAGTCATGCCAGTTTCTGCCAAGTAAATCCTGCCAGGGTAATTCATAAAACAATTTTCATATTATTGTTCTCGCTGTCAGTCGCCTCCTAGATGTCTAGACTGAAGAGTTGTTGCTCAATGCTCTCTCGCTGGGCTATCGTGGTAGCAACTGCCACACTCATTGATACATAAATTATGAATGTCTCTTGTTGGGAATTTCCCTGACCTTTGAAGATGAAATTTTGTTTATTATTTTGTCCATTCCTCGTTTAAAAGCAGTGCAACATACTCTCAAGCAAAACCCAACCTACTCAACCAAGCTTCCACTAATTTTAACCGAGGAACATTTTCAAAAGTATGTATTTTATCTATATCTGTCCTACTTAACTTTGTAGATAGAAAACTGTTTATCTGGTTTTTGGTATTTGCCTAAAATTATCACGTGGAGGGTATGGCGTCGGCAGTGTGAAGTGGCACCACAGAGAGGGTTAAGGGTTGGTACAGATTAGACATCTTGAAGGTATATCCTGGCAGGTATTCTATTCTCCTTTCATACATTTACCTAGACAATACATTTCAGCAAGTGGAGTTCACCCCTGGACCAATTTTACTGGATTTTAGTAGAAGCCAGTGGATGGAATACTCTGCATATTTCTTCATGGGTGGTTACCATGTTCTCGCTGCCCGTGGTCGTCCTGAGGCGGACCCGTGGGGCTTCGTACTACCTCTTTCTCCAATGGTTTGGGCAACTTTGTTAATAGCACTATTGGCTGTGTGCTCAGTGATGCTGCTCCTGCCTTTCTGCTTTCCCGCCCACACACAAGAACCAGGCAGCGTAGACGCCAACATCTTTAACTGCCTGCGTGTTCTCCTGCAAGAAGGTAACTATAGCCTATTTGATATGATCTGAGAAGAGACGAACCTTAAACTTTTGAAAGCTGGCAGATGATTTGTTGTCCGGTTGCATTCATTTTTAACGACGCAGTTTATGAGTAAATTATTTTTATTAAATGGGTTTCAATAACCGTTTGACGAAAAGACTGCCCAAATAAAATGTTTTATATAGTTATCTGCATAGATTAATTTAGAATCGGAGCCTTACAAAGTTCATCTAATGGCCTGAATAAACGTGAAATTTTCAGTTTTCGGGACAAAACAAAACACGTCCAGATAAGGTTTCACGAGTACCTCGACTCTTTGCGCCCATGTTCAGGCAAATTAAGGTAAATATTTCATTACTGCGATATTATGTAAAATCTAACCTCGTAAAACATCGGAATTCCAATGAAAAATGGCGGGAACGCACAGGTGATGGCGTTATATTTCACTGTTGCTTTTAAACATTTTGCAGCCCATACCTTGTCACAGCTCGGTTGTAAGTAGTAACTAGATATTGGAAACTAAGCACATAGAAAACTTACTGATGATGTGAAAGTAGAAAGCATGATGCAAACTGATGCGATAAGAAAGCGCTCTCATGTTAATCTGAATATTCGTCTGCTTAGTCAAGTGGGACATCCCATGAGTGGCCTACCCCCCCCATCTATCTATGTCTATCTCTATGTCTATCTATGTATCTGTATCTCTACTTCTCCAGCATGTAGTGCTCTGCAGAGATTGTATGCAGGGTGAGAAGTGCTTGTACATGTGAGTGTTGTGTTGTAGTGGCTTTGGATGTGTGTGTAGTCTGTGAACCAAGTGTAATCGGCCCGCCTTAAGCCAATTGGGTGCAGGCATACTAGTATGCGACACTGGTTCAACAACATCACCTCTTCTGTCCGCCAAAGCGGTAAATGGCTTGGTGAACGCTTCCCAAAGTTTTTTAAACTCTGGCGGAAGGGGAATCCGAGTCCACCAGCCTGCGAAACGCACACCCAACCACTGTACCACAGAGGCTCTCATCGAAATTCAGGGGATATTTTATATTTCATTGCAATTCTGATATTTTACCAGATTATAGTTTACAAGACGGTGAGTCGATCAGTAGAGAGGTGGCTTGCAGTCCTAACGGACCCAGCTCCAAATCCTCGCTGGGGCAGGGGACAGTTTAGGGATTTAAATTTTGTCAAACCAAGCTTTACTGATCTACCAGAAGACCCGCCGATATGTCGTAAAAATACCCCCACTAATTCCAATACACAAGTCCTGTATGAAACAGCCCTAGCATGTATTCAATACTGACAGTGGGTGTTAGCGCCGAAGTGGTGACATGTGGAGTTGTATGGTATGTAGGAGGATTGCTGGGCCTTGATTGCAGGCTGTGAAGCCTATGCCCACAATCGGATACACACACACAAAAAAAAAAAAAACTCGCAGTAAAGACAAAATTTACCTTAATTTGTCTGGGAAAAAAAAATCAAGGTACTTGTGAAACTTTACCTGTCCGTGTTTTGATTTGTCCTGTGAATTTAAAATGTCGCATGTATCCCAGCCATCTGATAAACTTAGTAAAGCCCCGTTTTGAAATTAATCTATACAAACAACTATATATAACATTTTACTTGGGTAATATTTGTGTCAAACGGTTATCGAAACCCATTTAATAAAAATAAATTAAAATTCGTCATTATTAATGAATGCATTCGGATAACCAATCAACTGCCAGCTTTCAAAAGCATAAGCCTTGTCTCATCCAGATCAGATTAAATAGGCTATAGTTTAGCCTTTTCAACCTATCAGTAATTTGACATTAACTTACTGAGAGCAAAGTTCTATCTATCTATCTATATACCTAGGCTGCTTCCCCCAAGAAAAGGGAGGTAGCCGAGACAGGTCAACACACTACCAATTTACTCATCCACTCATACACATTCATTCGCATCTTAGCCCCAAAGGGGAGAAGGGACAGATCCTCACCGCACCACACCGCACGAGGGTCAACCACGCAGTGCAGTCAGTGACATCCGCAGCAGGGCCCGACAGCAAAGCTGGCTTACCCCTGCCACATCATAATGGATCCAGCCCCTTACCTGCACCTGACCTGATCAGCTGATCAGACAAAATGCAGGAGAATATCCTCTCAGGGCTGCGTCATCATTTATTCATTCACAATTTCTCTCCATTCATTTCTATCACGCAGAGCAAAGTTAACTTAGGATATTTCATTTAAAGGTTATGCACAGTTCATTTAGGCTAATACACTGATAATATTCGAAGTAGGCAATATTTTCCAGGCATGGAAAAAAGCGACCTTTCTGTTTTGGTTTATGATATCCACTCAGTTTGAAAATGTTTAAGTATTAGACATGGCAGGCCATCAACTACTGTTGGGATCTCTATTCTGTGTTACTAAGTGCTCTTTTGTCGTAACAGATTTACAGAGAACTAAAAGTCTGTGGTGGTGGAATCTTGTGATGCTGGGGGTGTGGATGCTGATGATGGTTGTGTTGACACAGAGCTATGTCGGCAACCTCATGTCCCTTCTGGCGGTCAGATACATCGACCAACCATACCAGAGACTTGATGACGTTCTTGACAAGTCTGATGTTGGAATAATTCTTTTCCAGAACACACTGATCGTCCACTATCTTAAAGTAAGCAATTGTTTTTGTAATGTAGCTGAAAATCATGTACTATTTGTTGTTCTGTTTCCAAGAATGTTTAGGTTGTCAATAAAGCAACCCAAGATATTTTTAGCCAAACCAGTACTACAGGAAATAGTGTCTAGTCACTCATAAAGTGTTCTGTGAGCTATTCACATATTTACTGATAAAAGAATGCCCTACTGCGAGGACCATTCTTCCTTACAGGAAAGTATTGACAAAAGTATTTTTTTTTCAGTCCTTCAGAATTTGCAGAACAAGCAATTAACTTCCAGTTTGCCCCTGTTCTGAACAGTTCATGTACTTTCAAACCCTGATTGCCAATTAATTTCACATTATGCTGGACGGGTAGTTGCTATCTGCTACAGCTTCACAACTACTAAGTGTTACGTAAAGTACATTTAATTTTCGTAAGTTTCACCTAATTATGTAATCAAAAGTTTTCAGCAATTCTGAGGATCACTAACAGCCATCTGTATTTCAGACGGCCACGTCAGGTCCACTCTGCAAGCTGGGGAACCTGATGGGCACAGAACGAGTGGCTTACAGATTGTACGCTGAGTTACCCCAAAGCCTGGAGACCATTGTACGGGATGGCAGTCATGTTTTCTTTGCCCAGGACATCCTCTATAACCTCGCATTGCCAAGGAGCTTTTCTCGCTCAGGTTATAATATTGTTGTCATGTTCATTAGAATTACTTATGGTCATACCATTCTAGTTTGTGCTAAAAATGTAGCATATCTGTGCTAAATTTCATGTCAGTGAGGGGAGGGACTTCAGTTGACATGAGTAATTAGAAAGGATTTTAACTGAAAATCACTGCCTCTCATTAGACAAATGGCAATTTAAGATCTTTTGCTAGAAGGACTACTTTATTCTAAATAACAGTATAATAGTCCTATCACTTTATCATCACTACATATTTTGACAGGTACCTGTGATTTTTATGTTTCCCGGAGCAGCTACCTGACCACTCCTCTAGCCATGGTGGCCCAAAAGAACAGCCCTTTTATGCCAAGACTGAATAAGCTGTAAGAACTGAAAGTTTGTTAGTAGCTAAAATATTAAAGATAAAAATATTGGTGTGTGTTTTTACAGAGAACTTGATAATACTTCATATCTACATCGAAATCGAAATAGGCATGACAAATAATTACTATGGAAGAAATTTACTGGCATGACGAATATAATGTTTTAACCATTTTATTTTCTAAGACAGGGCTTATTCATTGGTGGAATCTGGCCTGTATGATAAATGGATGAAATTCTCTCATCCTAACTCCAGCACCTGCAAGAACCCACCCAGGATCATCACCGTCACCTCTGCCTTCTCACTCAGCAACCTGTGGGTAGGTCCTGCCACGGACTTCTTGGATGACCTGGAAAAGCAGTAGTTTGTTAGATTTTACCTCATAACGTCCATGCGTGTTTAGAGACTTTGTATTAAGTATATAACTGTAAATTTTATTTGTAAATTTACTGCAAATATTACTAATGATTTGCATTAAACATGTCACTTTCTCTCTACATAGGATTTTAGTTTACCGATGTTAATGGAGTATTATGGGTTAGTTGATAAAGGAAAGGATTACGGCATTACATGTAATACTGCTCATTTTCAGGGCATGTTTGTGGTGTTGGGATGTGGGTTCGTAATGGCCGTTGTGGTGCTGGTGATGGAGCAGGTGTGTATTGGGGCCAAGTGGGAAGAGCAGTGCCAGGTGGACACCCAAGACACACACCACCATCACCACCACCACCACCACCACCACCACCACCGCTGACCACGCACTTCATTAGTACTGACGACGAGCGTCACATGAAAATCATACTTCATTTCTTCACGTTAAGCTTCCAAATTTGTAGCAATGCAGAAGTACCAAATTTATTTGTTAATAAACACACTGATATTAATACAAGGCATGACAGATCCTCCAAGTGTCATTCACTGTAATGTTTGTTTGTCTGTTTGTTTTTCATGCATGTCAGCATTCACCTTTCAATATGTCTGTACGTAAATATATTTCGACTTTGAAGTAAAGTCAGTGGTCTGTCGTGTACACTTCCGGATCATGATGTGTAAGGTATCTGGAGGTGGAGGGTTGGGTTGCATCGAGGTTGTATCAGAAGCAGGTGGAGGGGGTCGGTGAGGACACGTCCGAGAGTCGTGTAGGCCAGAGCACCATGCACACTTTTCTGGTGCAGAACAGTACCGGGAGATGTGACCAATGCCCCAGCATCGAAAGCACCACGGTTGCTCGTCCTTCATCTTGCAAAACTCACTAGGTGGGAGGCAGGGAAGGAAGCTGAAGGTGACAGTTGGTGGTGGTGGGTGAGGAAGGCTCCAGGTGACTACCAGCCGGTTGATAGGAGTGCCATTCTTGTAGAAACGTCGGGCTGAGTAGATACCTGGCAGCTCTTTGACCAAGTTGGGATCAGTACAGACAGGATAACGTGTAAGGAGGTAAATAGGAAACTTGTGGGGCCTCTCAGGTGAGTCTTGAATTTCCAAAGAAAGAGCTGGGAACTCTCCTTTAGTTACGCTATCTATGATGTCCTTGCGACGTCTGGAGATGTAAATAAAATGAGAAGTGATTGCAGACATCTTAACCTCCGCTTGGGTGCGGTCAAGGTGAAAAGCACGGTTTACCTCAGACTACCATCGAAGTTTGATGTCCACCGTTGGGTTGTCTTTGAATAAAAGCTTGATGTAGTCAGCCCCGGGAGCGAATGCTGGAGGAGTAGAGGCAGGAAGCATTGGTGAAACTTGGGGGGAATGAACAAGCTGAAGGGGACGAGGATTGTTTGATCCAAGGCCAGTTTCTTCCTGCCCTGCAGAGGACGAGAAGTCTCTTGCCGCTTGGAGGATTTGGCAGCAGGGGATGAAGGCTCACTGTTGCTATCCGAGGTGTTATGTACAGGACGCTTGGCAGAGGAAGATGCCTGGCCGACTGGGTGAGATGCGGCAGGTACAGATAGTGCTGGTTCAGTAGCTACTTCCCCAGCTAACGA
>JAGKTI010030795.1:0-12296 GCA_018397915.1 Birgus latro
TATATTCATCATGTGTATTTTGGTGTGATTTGAACGAATTTGACCTTTCTTTTCGGTGCTCGTAACTGCTTTTCAAACTAAACCCCCCCCCCCTGTCTTGGGGGAATGGTGGGATTTCGAGGTTCTGGGTGGGAAAAAGGCAAAAACAAGCATTTGGGGCAGAAATATGATAAAAATCGGTATAACCAGCCAAGGCGCATTCGTTGCGTTATTACTGACCGCATGAATCCCTTTGAAACTGTGTCTGACACCGAATTTTTCCCACGGCAGGTTCTCCAAAGCCTGAATGCATACTCTTATACAGAGTATTCAAGAACAAATGCCAGTCTTTCATAACAAGAGGTAAGAATTGTTAACATTAAGAGATTAAGATCTATGTGAATCTCAAAAACTCTGACTTTTTTAAGATTTTAGAATTTAAAAGTAATCAGTGTTACTGTCTCCCGCGCTCACCCACACAAAGGGTGCGTTCTCACGCTTTCAAGATTACTACTTAAGCTGAAGGTGTGAGCTCCCACTTCGAGCGGAGTGTGGGAAGGGTAACCGCTGCCCTGAATTTCGTGACTACGGACATTAGACCACACCCAATATTGCGGCCAATGATGTACGGTTTTAGGTAAGTTTCTTAAGAAACCACACGAAACATACATAAAACAAAACCCTAATGGTAGTGCATATTGACTTTCTCTCAGCGTGAGCTGTGGTGTCTGCACCCAACGTTCGTAAACTTGACCGTTGCAAGCACACAGTACTTCTAATTAAAATGAACAAAAAGGAAACAAAAATAGCTGGCCGCACTGTTCTGCTAAAACACTGCACCATTAATTATACCTTCCTATATACTGTAGAATACTGGGGAAATGTTTACTCTTGGACGGTCCTGATTATCTTGGTTAAACCAAGGTGTTTTCAATAGTTTAGATGATTTCATCACTTTTCTTCAACGGGATTATTTTGATATACAGCAGACCTAACCTATCCTATCTGTCCTACATGAGGTCATTCGTTTATAAGAAACTAAACTGAACCTACCCAGATCTAACCTGGGAGTGCTCCACCCGCCAGAGCCCCCCAGCGGTCCTTGTAATACGCGTGGAGTTGTGGGCTCTCACTGGTACCCACAGCAGTCAAATGATGGACTACTTTAGAAATTGAAGAAACTTATTTTTAATTCTCGACAGAAAAGGTATTTGGATAAGTTGTTTCTACTGATGAAAGGAAACAAGAGAACACACCAGAAAAATTGTTGAACAAGATTGTCCAAAAGTAAAAACTACTGAATATTGAAATGTAAACATTGTAAAGGTCTGAGATTTGAATGTCTATGTAAACTAAGTGACACCAGCTCAATCCTGGCCATCCTATGACGACCTCAGGAAATTTTTGCATAAAGAAAGGCCCAAACGAATTCTTAATGAAATAATCGTAACATTTCACAGAACTATACATTAGTGAAAGTTGTTAAGATCGCTCAAGCGTATATGCATTGAGAACAGCTCTTGTTATTTCTAGGAATGAGCAGATTCTAAGTGTCCCTTGAAATTTTTATGCTACCGCTTCTAATTTGAACTGACAAGAATTAGGGTTGGTTAGGTTAGTGCAGGAAGGTTTTTTTTCTTTTCAGCATAAGGAGAGCATGGTGGTGAGGTTAGATTAGGTCCGGAGAATTTGTGGGGGTGAAATCCCTACCCAAGTGCGACATCTGGCAGGGCAAAGTCCCCAGTTCGGTAAAATATGACTCCTGACCACTATGGCTAGTTAAGTCAGGATAGTTTAGTTTGGGGTAGAAAGTTTTTTTTTTTTTTTTTGTCGTTTCAAAACACACTAAAATGTCAGCCAACTTTTGTCAAAATTTAGTTCAGATGTTCCATTTTTTTAACGTTCGTTAGTGTGGGAAAATGGCAAATCACACTCAAATTTGGCAAAACTTGCCTTGTATTTTCTGTTTTTCAACATTCTTTACCTTAACAGAAATGGATATCTATGCCATGTTTTGCCAATTCTTGGCTCGCATTTTCAAGTTAAGGGTGTTTCATGATAAGCATTTTAAACCCCAGAATTTCCCTGGTCTTCATAACCCTCCCGAGTATCCAACCATTCATGACTGTATGAGTTTTCATTGACAAAAACATGAAAAAAGCAAAACACAAAGTGCTTGTACTAAAAAAGAAGGGCCTCATTATTCTGCATAAATATCGAGAAAGAAAGTTGCCATGCATCTTATACATTCCCTCTTCCCAAATGAAGAACACTCATAGATATGGACTGGTCCGCGTTGTTTTTTTTTTTTATGTGTCCGACTCTGGGCATAGGCTTCACAGCCTGCTATCAAGGCCCAGTCGTCCTCCTACAATCTACATGTCACCACTTCGGCGCTTAACACCCACCGTCCATACTGAATACATGCTAGGGCTGTCTCATACAGGACTGGTGTATAGATGAGTCCTGCTGATTCTGACCTGTATATTCTTATTCATTAAGGATTTTCTTTTTTCTTTTTTTTGCAAAATGTAAAATAATGACTTGTTTAGATGTTTTGACTTTCCCAGAGAAAACTAAAAGTTGAAAAGAATGCAATAATAGTAGGAATGTCCCATTACATGAAAAGAAACCTAACATTAACATCACGTCACTTCGCCTAACCTAACTGGAGGGATCCGTCCCCAAAATAGCCTAACCAAACCTACACCTACCCTAACATAGCCAGGATTATCCACTTCGTGGACCCTTCGTAGGGGTGCGTGTCTAACCTAAGCAACCTAAGCTGTTACTGTTGAGAGGTAAAACTGACCAGTGTTTTTAAACATCACTGTAGCTGTAAAACGTATTTGCGCAAGAGAGCAATATGTATGTTAACGCCCATGAAAGAGAAGAAAAGCTTCCATAACTAATGCGACCAGCCCATCATCTATACAGTATATTACCCATATGTAATTACTTAGTTGTTTTCGCTGACCAGCACACATTTGGTCGCCGATACTGACAAATTTGGTAACCTTGGTCTGGTTATTCATCATGAAATTCCTCAATGATATTAGGAGTGTTGTTATTCTCAAGGTGGTCACGAGAGGTCACCATACCTGTGCGTGAGCAAAGTATCTGTGGTCACTCGGCTGCGGACAACTAGGTGGTGGGTAGTCACAAGAGTTGACTAAATATATGCGTGTGTAAACTGACTGAGGTCACTATGAGGGGGAGAAGTAGTTGGTGGTGATAGTGTTCCCCGGTGATAGTGTTCACGAGAGTTGACCAAATGTATTCGTGTGTAAACCGACTGTGGTCACGGTGAAGGGGAGAAATATGCGGTGGTGATAGTGTTCCATGGGTGATCACGAAAGTTAACCATGTGTATGCGAGTGTTAACTGACTGAGGTCACTATGAGAGGGAGAACTAGGTGCTGATGATAATGTTCCCTTGGAGCTCACGAGAATTGACCCAACGTATGCGTGTGTAAACCGACTGTGGTCACACTGAAAGGGAAGATACATGGTGGTGATATTTACGGAGAGGCCGCGAGAGTTGACTTGATGTATGCGTGTGTAAATTGACTGAGGTCACTGTGAGGTGGGAGAAATACGCGGTGGTGATTGGTTTCCCTGGGTGGTCACGAGAGCTGGCTAAATGTATGCATGTGTAAAGTGACTGAGGTCACTATTAGGGGGAGAACTGGGTGGTGGTGACAGTGTTTCCTGGGAACTCACGAGAATTGACCCAACGTATGCGTGTGTAAACCGATTGTGGTCACAGCGACGGGGAGAAATACGCAGTGGTGGTAGTGTTCCCTGGGTCGTGACGAGAGTTGACCAGATGTATGCGTGTGTAAACTGACTGAGGTCACTATGAGGGGGAGAATAAGTGGTGGTGATAGTGTTCTCTGGGTGGTCACGAGAGCTGACCAAATGTATGCATGTGTAAAGCTGGTGATAGTTACCGGGAGGTCATGGGAGTTGAAGAAACGTATGCGTGTGTAAAGGGATTGTGGTCACCGTGGAGTGAGAACTAGGTGATGGTGGTATTGACTGGTTGGTTACAAGAGTTGACCGATCGTATACGTGTGTAAAGTGACTATGTTCACTGTGTGCGTAGAACCTGGAGCTGTGAAGTTCCTTGGATGGGCCAAATAACCTAATAACCAAAGAATCCTAATCACCCTATTTAACCCAAAGTTAGAATGATACAATTATTTGTCCATGAGCATCGTGTTGCCACTTAGAACGATAAATTATCATACTGGGTTTGCCCTCTTTATTTCAATGTCATTGTGCGATTTGTAGGCTTGGTTACAGAACACGGGACGTGATGAGTGTGACGGCCACACATGTTCGCATTAAATGTCAGCTGGTGAACTGCTTTCTTATTGTCCACACCTATCACTTTCCTCGGCAAAATACAGAGCAATATATTCTTATTACCGATTATAATACCATTAGCTATGTGGGTTTTGGTCCCAGTTATTGATACTCTGACAATTCACCATCAGTGCCAACAAAGTGTTAGTTTAAATATAAATGAGAAGATAGTATACTCGTATTGCTATATCTTAAATCAAGCCTTTTCTTTTTTTTTACTTTCGCAAGCTTATATTTATAGATCACCATAAAACAGAGGGTTTATATTAAAACGCAATCATCAGTCTTCTTCTGTTATGAAAGTGATGTGTGAAAATATTACAAAAGTGTGAAAATGTTTAACATCAACTTTATGTGCAGAACCACGGTGCTGCACATGGGAGGAACCCTTCGTCGTCTCATCTTTCGTGTTGTAATATCTTGTGCCAGGCTAATGCAATTAGGTAAGTATCCAGTACGCACTTATGGTTTTATCTTACCTTATTAAACCATTACTTATTTCCTGCACTTTTATAACGGACTATCATCGTAGTTGCACCAGGAAATTGCATAATGTTCCTTGTTGGATAGTATACATTTTTCACCTACAACTGTCGATGATCCTTTAATCTCAATATCTATATTATTATATTCCCCACATAAAACTCTTTCAGTTATCTTAAAACCTACTTTCGTAACTCGCTCTGTTTTTGCTAATATCACCCGTTATTATCATTAGTTCCTACAATGCTTTGTGCTGTGGGACATAATTCTGGACTCCTGTTTCGTAAAAT
The DNA here is from genome assembly GCA_018397915.1 of Birgus latro. Lineage (NCBI taxonomy): Eukaryota > Metazoa > Arthropoda > Malacostraca > Decapoda > Coenobitidae > Birgus > Birgus latro. The sequence continues at coordinate 5,124 of JAGKTI010030795.1, forward strand.
TCACAGAATTTTCTATATATATAACATTTATATCTAGTCCTCTTAGCTCCTTTTCCCAATGAATGTCCTTAAAGTACTTCTTTAGGTCATGATAGTTGCCCTTCTTGTAGTTTAGCCTCTATTTGTAATTTTAATTACCATATGCAGTCCTAAAATTGTAATCTAATTCTGCATGGTAGCTTTTGGCGAATGGATGGGTGATTGGCGGTGTCATTTTCTTGCCTTGTGAATATGAGATCTAATAATGAGGGGTCTTCTGATCCTTTATTTCTGGTGTTCTCCTTTACATGTTGTTAGAAAAAAAAAAACTCCTGTATAAGATCCAGGAGCTATTGATTCCAACAACTTTCGTGCCTTCTTACGTCTAGAATATTCCAGTTTATATTTGTGTTAAAATCTCCCGTTGTTATTATTTTTTCAGATTTTTCTTCCATTCTGTATAGTAGGGTTCTTAAACTCTTAACTGTTTTTATCTGCCTGGTCTTCATATTCAGCTCCGTCCCATGTGTCTGTCTTGGGTGGGATATTGTTACGGACGTGTATATTAAGGTGCACTCTTAACCCTTAAATTAATAAGGTAAAGTTCACAAGAAAACTAACTTAACTTTACTGTACACTATAACACACACATCCGATAAAAGATACCAGATTCATTTTACAAAGAGGAAAATGCACACATAGCTCTGCGTAATACAAATATAAACTTGGTACTCTTACCTAACCAGATCACAACTCAGTGGAGCGTAGGTTCACACACAATACTCACAGATACCGAACACGAGTAGCTTGGAGGCAGGGTAAAACCAAGTATGAATTACACACAAGTGTAGGTGAGAGAAGTGAATAAATTATACAAGTGTAGTTGGAGTAGTGAACAAATTAGTAATGGTGCAAAAGAGTGTCTTTTTTAATTAACGTCACGTATTGAGCAATGAGAAACTATGAGGGAAAGTGTAATAAAATGTGACGAACAATGTACGTGACCGTAACAAAGACGTATGAATGTGTCTCGTGCAAGTGACTTTAAAAGTGACGCTCTCTGCCAAAATGAGAACTTATAAGAGGTCGTTTCTCCACCTCTTTTGGTTATTTAGCCATTAGGCTGTTTGGATCACAATCGCCAACCACTCAACAGTACCAGTACGTCGTACGACCCATGAGGGCCTCACTCAGCTCACCCACAGGCAATTACGAGCCATCAAGAAAGTCAGAGAAAGATTTGGCATATTTTGATTGGCAGTTACTCTGGAAATACACTCCGCCCCTCTTAGGCTTACCCTACTTTCTCACAGACAGGAGCAGTTAAACTGGGAAATAGGATCTTTGTGATAATCTCCTAACCTACTTCCAGTGAACTTCTGACCAATGAGTATACACAGCCGGGTAGGACTTGACCCTTTGTCCGACCCAACAGGTCAGAACACGATACAAAAAGATTATCTGATTTCTCAGCAGCTCGTTTTATCTGTACACTTATCATCTCCCTCTCCTACTTCTATCTCACAACTGGGGTATCTACGCCGGTAACATCTCCCTTCCTGAGAGAAGAAATTTTCCAAGGGAAATTTCTGTACACTGTACAAATTAAGTTCTCGACAGGTAATCTACTAGAACATTTCCGACACCATGTACAGTACATGTCTTACATCAAGGGAGTATTCTTGCAAAAATAGGGCCCAGCGGGTCAATCTAAGATTCTTGTCCTTAAATAGGAACAAAAATTTCAGAGGATGGTGATCAGTGTACACTACAACATCACCTGACCCTGGACCAACATATACAGAAAAGTGTTGGAGGGCAAGTATGAGTGCAAGGAGTTCTTTCTCAATAGTTGAATAATTCCTTTGGGCTTTATTGAACTTTTTGCTGAAATAGCACACAGGCATCTCAAAGCCCTGATCATTATCCTGAAGCAAAACTGCACCATCAACAAGACCTCTCGCATCAAGAGCTAATTTAAAAGGTTTGTCAAAATTGGGAGCTTGAAGCACTGGGTGACTCGACAGGATGGCTTTAACTTTTGAATAGGCATCCTCACATTCTGGCTTCCACTCATACTTGACTCCTTTTCTTAACAAATCAGTAAGGGGAGCTACAAGATCAGAGAAGTTCAGGACAAAGCATCTGTAGTAGCCTACCATACCCAAGAATCGTTGCAACTCTCTCTTATTTTTGGGTTGGGGAGAATTTACTATGGCCTGAACCTTTACATCAGGTGGACTCACTTGGCCTAAGCCGACCACATAACCTAGGTACTGCACTTGAGCCCTTACAAATTCACATTTAGGTAAATTAAGCACTAAATTAGCAGATGACAGTCTCTGCAACAAGGCATCTAGTTGGCTCAAGTGTTTTTCCTAAGTATTGCTAAAGATTACATCATCATCAATGTAGGTCACACAACCATCCAAACCCTGGGTGATATCATTCATCAGCCTTTGGAAGGTGGCAGGAGCATTCTTCATACCACAGGGCATGACTTTACATTTATAAGTACTGCCACCAACCACAAAACAGGAAATTTCTTGGGCCCTTTCTGTGAGAGGGACTTGCCAATATCCCTTCATCAAAACCAACTTGGTTAAGTATTTAGCAGTGCCAATAGCATCTACACAATCATCTACTCTAAGCGGTGGGTAGGTGTCCGTTTTCGTAAGAGAGTTAACTTTACGATAATCAATGCCAAGGCGATGGGACCCATCGGGTTTAGGAACCACTATGACCGGGGAGCACCACTCACTTTGACAGGGCTCGATTAACCCTTGCTGCAACAGGTAGTTCAGTTTCTCCTGGATGATGGTCTGCTTCGAAGGACTAGCCCGGTTGACTGCTTCACAGGACCAGCATCTCCAACGACCACATCATGCTGTGCCACATCTGTCCATCCTGGGGTGTCCCGGAAGACATCAGGGAACTTGCTGAGAAGTACAACAAGCTCGGCATTTTGCTCTGCAGTCAAGTGGGAGAGTTTATCAGCCAGCGTACTCCAAGCGCCCTGGTTTCCTCTCCAACTGGTCGTTTGGTCCAAAATCAAAGTGCAGCCCTCGTCCTCCACCAACTCGGTAGCCGCCACCACACACACAGCCTTAGGGGGATCCACGTCTCGCCTGTGGTACTCCTTCAACATATTGATATGGCACAGTCTCCGTTCCTTCCTCCGGTCTGGGGTTAAAATGACATAATTCACTTCACCTACCCTCTTCTCAACCACATAAGGACCCGAAAATCTTGCCTGCAAAGGCTGACCATGAATGGGTAGTAAAACAAGGACTAAGTCACCCGGGTTGAAGAACCTGTTCTTAACTTTCTTAGAGTGGTCATACCATCTCTTCATCTTCTCCTGAGACGACTCTAAGTGTGCCCTTGCTACTTCCATGCTATAGGCCAGTCTTTCTTTCAATTTTGACACATAGTCTAGCAAGTTAATCTGATCCATCATCCTTGACTCATTGTTCCTTGTGGAGTTTAAGTGGGCCTTTTACCTCATGGCCAAAAATCAACTGAAATGGGGAGTAGCCTAAAGACTCACTTGATGCCTCTCTAGTTGCAAACAGTAAAAAGGGCAAACACTTGTCCCAGTCCTTTTCATCAGCACAAAGCTTCTTGAGCATGTGTTTCAAAGTTTGGTGATACCTCTCTAATGCACCCTGACTCTGAGGATGATATGCTGTGGATGTGATCTAAGAGGTGCCTAACTCCTTAAGGGTTTGTCTGAACAGACTGGAATTAAAATTACTGCCTTGGTCTGGCGGAACTTCCTTAGGGAGGCTAAAACGGGTAAAGAAGGTCAGCATCTCTTTTACAACAAATTTAGCCGAAATATTCCTCAAGGGAATGGCTTCAGGATATCTAGTGGCCATGTCTAACATTGTGAGGATGTACTGGTGGCCTGAAGAGGTTTTAGGCAAAGGATTGACAATGTCCACAAGGACTCTAGTGAATGGGGCCTCAAACACAGGTAGAGGAATCAAAGGAGCCGCAGGGATCGGCTTATTGCTCTTACCGACTAGCTGACAGGTGTGACATGACCTACAGAACCGCCCGACATCTCGACGGATTCCAGGCCAATAAAAATGCTGCCAGATGCGGGAGAGTGTCTTCCTCACCCCTAAGTGACCTGCTAAAGAAGAGTCATGAGCAATGGACATAATTCTTTGCCTATAGGGCCTTGGAACTACCACCTGGTGTACCGTCTCCCACTCGTTATCATGAGCAACACTAGGAGATCTACACCTTTTCATTAACACGTTGTTTGGCCGTAAATAATAACATTGTCAGTTCAGACTCACATTCATCTTCCCTAACTGCTGAGTCAACTAAAGTGGTAATCTCTGGATCAGATCTTTCCACAGCGGCCAATCTTGCATTTACATCAATGTGAGGAGAATCATCAATCTCAGTGTCATTCAACTGGGCGAAAAATGTATCACCAAGCCCAATAACATCATCGGCATTGTCAGTGCCATGACTATCAACATTACCAAGGCTGGCCTTCGCCGTCAGAGCTCTGGTTACAGCACATGCAGGAAATACAATAGAATCCAACTCTGTCCTATCCTCACCCAGGGGAGTTTTTGACACACAGGGAACAGCACTTACCTGTCGTCCCGCCAAGTCATTGCCCAAAAGGAAACTGACTCCTTGTACAGGAAGTTGGTCAAGAACACCCACACTCACTGAACCAGTAACTAACTCTGACTGGAGCTTCACCTCAACTAGGGGAACAGATACAAACTCAGCTAGACCCTGCAACAGGACACATTCATTAGGATCAGCTAAATCAACAATCCCCTTCAACATCAGTGACTGAGAAGCTCCTGTGTCTCTAAGTATAGTGACTTCCTTACCACCTTTTCCATCAAGTGAAACTAACCCTTTAGATATAAAGTTAGCAAATAAATTATTTGGGGAGGAGTCACTTTCTGTACTACTTGTGGGAGTCTTATTACCACTCTCACTTGAACCTGACGGCTGCACTGCTCCACTCTTACTAGTGTCTAACAATGGCTCTACAGGAGTCTGTCTATCAACCACTGACAGCTCCACTCTGGACTTATAAACAATTTGCACTTGCTGGGGTGGAGTCTGACTACCGTTAACAATATCTGTGGAAGGCTGCTCTCTGTTGGTGTCAAAAGCTCCCCAAGAGTTTACCAAAGTAATAGGTTTCACATTAAAACTTTTCCCTCGTTTCTTCCAGCACCAATCCTCCCAAAGCCCCGTTTTCTGGCAATACTGGCAAAATCTAACACCTTTTCTTGACCCTCTGGCAACACTATCCTCACTCACTTTCGTGGAACTAACATGCTCTGGGGTTGCAACATTTCCACTAGTGTCACTTAACATTAACTTGCCTTTACCAGAAGAAGGGTTCACAAAAACTGGTTGGTTCACTCTCCTACCCTTAGCAAATGAATGAGGCTTACGTTCATGCTTATGAATTATACTATAATTATCAGCAACAAAGGCAGCCTCATCTAAGGAATCTACCTGCTTCTCCACCAAGTGTGTTGCAATATCCCTGTCTATTTTATCAGTGAAACTCTCCAAGATAATTAACTCCCTTAATTTTGGGAAAGAATTAACATTCTTAGCACGTAACCAATTGTTACATAAATCTGTAAGTATTCTAACATACTCCACATGAGTCTGATCTTTCTGTTTAAAAGTGGATCTAAACTTAAGCCTATATGCCTCTGGCACGAGTTCGTATGCTTTTAGAATGGCCTCTTTTAGACAATCATAGTTAGCACTTTGCTCCACTGATAAAGAAATATAAACCTCTTGAGCCTTTCCTTTCAAAACACTCTGCAACAGTACCGTCCAAGAGTCTTTTGGCCATGAGAGAAGACCTGCCACCTTTTCAAACATATGAAAGTACTTAGTGACGTCTCGCTCGTTAAAGGGAGGGACCAGCCTAAAGTTCTTAGCAACATCAAAAGATGAAATACTGCCAGATGAACTACTAGCTCTAGGTAAACTATCAGCTTGCTTCATTCTGAATTCGTGATCCATTTCCTTTTGTCTCATCAGGCCTTGTAATCCCTCAGCTTAAGTCTGGCTATCACAAGTTGTATTGGATCACTAGAATCATGAACAGAAACAACACTAGGGCCTGGTGTCTCTGATGATAAAGGCTCAGGGTCAATGACTTGTGCAGTATCAACTGGCTCAGGACTAGCTATGGAGGACTCACTTTGTGCAAACATGATTCCCAACACTATATCAAGTAAGCTAGTCTTATTAATGGAGGCAGGAATTGTCACATTTAAGGCCTGGGCAAGCACTTTAAGCTCTTGTTTCTTAAGAGTTTTCACTTTGGTTGGGGTAGGCTTAGAATCAAGGAAGGCTTTCACATTACTATCACTGATCATATTAAAGTATGCACTGTGTATTTGCCAAGGTTATTAATATGTCACAGAGCAATCCTGGAAAAAGGTCACCAAATTGTTATAGAGGCCAAAGTTATTAATATATCACAGAGCTTTCGTGGCGAGGTCGCCAAATTTGTTACGGATGTGTATATCAAGATGCACTCTTAACCCTTAATCACCAAAAGGGATAAGGTAAAGTTCACAAGAAAACTAACTTAACTTTACTGTACACTATAACACACACATCCGACAAAAGATACCAGATTCGTTTTACAAAGAGGAAAATGCACACATAGCTCTGCGTAATACAAATATAAACTAGGTACTCTTACCTAACCAGATCACAACTCAGTGGAGCGTAGGTTCACAAACAATACTCACAGATACCGAACACGAGTAGCTTGGAGGCAGGGTAAAACCAAGTATGAATTACACACAAGTGTAGGTGAGAGAAGTGAATAAATTATACAAGTGTAGTTGGAGTAGTGAACAAATTAGTAATGGTGCAAAACAGTGTCTTTTGTAATTAATGTCACGTATTGAGCAATGAGAAACTATGAGGGAAAGTGTAATAAAATGTGACGAACAATGTATGTGACCGTAACAAAGACGTATGAATGTCTCGTGAAAGTGACTTTAAAAGTGACGCTCTCTGCCAAAATGAGAGCTTATAAGAGGTCGTTTCTCTGCCTCTTTTGGTTATTTAGCCATTAGGCTGTTTGGATCACAATCGCCAACCACTCAACAGTACTAGTACGTCGTACGACCCATGAGGGCCTCACTCAGCTCACCCACAGGC
>JAGKTI010030796.1:0-12296 GCA_018397915.1 Birgus latro
AAAAAAAAAAAAAAAAAAAAAAAAAAATAGTGAACGTATGTAAGAGACATGGTAATCACTGAGAAAATCACCTCTTCCACAGCCTGTGCACTCAAATATGGGACACAAAGCATGAAGTAAATAAAATGTGACCAGAAAATGAGGATTTAGAAGTGATTATGGAAAAATATTTAGTAGATGACAATGTTTTGTCCATGATTGTTGTTTACTCCTTGTTTACCCCCACCTGTAAGGTTTTTACAGTGGTCATAATTGCTCTTGAAGCATGTCCAGTAATCCAGTGTTTAACTACACTTAATCCTTAGCACTATGACTTATGACTGTTTAAACAAGAACGAAAATACCGCAAATGATCTGACAACCGCCCACTCTTCATGGAGGTTGAGAGAAAGCTAACAGGAGGGGGAGAGGGTGGAATGGGAGCCGGTCAGCGCACGTGGGAAATTCAAACTGACGCGATTTAAAAAAATCGGATTTTTTCTTTGTATTTTTTGCAATTTTTGGGCATTTTGGGGTTTCGACCATCAGCCTACGATGTCCGAACATTGAGGTAACTGGATAGTGGTCGTCCAGAAAGTAGAGAGATTACTTATAATAATAATAATAATAATTATCTATCCATCTACTGCCAGCCGCCTTTAAATCACGTCCATGTCGCCCTGTCCCCCGCCATTTCACTGCCCTGCTCCTAGCTCACATCCCTCTCTGTCATATACCTCTCCACTCCATCCTTCCATCTCATCCTTGGCCTCCTCCTCTCTCTCCCCTCCTCCACCTCACTCACATACACTCTCCTCATCAGCCTCTTACTCTCCCTCCTCTCCATCATCAAGGTACATCGTAAGAATCAACAAATACTGGACCTCAAAGCTGTGATCACTGGCCTCAATGGTTTTCTATTTAATGAACCAAATGCGCATCCACCCACACCAAGAGTGAGTGAAAAGTGAGTTATGTATTATTCTAACTCTGGGACGGTCCCCACAAAGTGTGCAAACAAATGTCAAGTGGCGGTATTTGGTCATCATCATCATCGGGACCTCCTTTCCCACTCTAGGGCAGGGTGAGGAGTAGCAATGTCCAGACAGTCCAAATTTGCCCAATCCAATGGGCCACGCTTCCATTCACTCGTCATTCAAGCCCCCGGAATCCTGGCTCTATTGGATACTCCAAAAACATTCACCACTTTATTTAGCTTCACATAAACGTAGCCGATAGAGCGGTACTGTATTTGGTAAATATTAAATTCCAGACAACTGAGGCAATGACAGGCTTCAAAAAAGTACTACTCTTTCTCAGAAATACAATACTAATGTAGATATGGAAGCCAACTCCACTGAACTCATTAGTGAATTGATTGTGTGTAAGGTGTTGCTGAACAGAAGACCAATTTATGCAAATGCAAACCAGCTGTCAAAAATATTCTTTCATGTGTGTGATATTTTTTATTATTGAGCATTTCAGTGACAGGTGGTCTCTGCTCTTGGCAATCTCAAAAGTTTACCAAGACATGTAGAACAGCCACGATGGTTACGTTACGATTCTGGGCCCACAACAGAGTTAGGCTGGCCAGCTAGGCAGCAGACAACACTCTGAAAGTCCCCCATTAGTACAACAGCAAGACAATGGCAGACCAAATTAAGCTTTTACTTGAGTATTAGTTATACAAATACATGCTATTGCCATTATATAGATATCGATAAAAAGAGATGTGCATATTAGAAAATAATATCTATCAATCACTGTAAAGGGTAATTCACCACACTTCCCATTCTGTTAAACTGAACATGCTGTCTGACTTAAGGGTTTACAGTGGAAAATTTTCATGAAATACATAAAACATCTCTCTTCAGCTGCTGAGTCTGGCCTTTAAGTCAACAGTATATTTTAGTGAAGTATATATGGAGGCAAAGGGACTGACAAGAGATCAAGCTGGCTGGATGAATTTTGTGTGGAGAAGCACATGACCAGGGATATGGCACCCGTTTTTAAAGTGACAGCATTTAAACTGGCTCTATCGGATAAGTGTACGTGAAGCTACAGAACACGGTGATATTTTTTTGTCTTATCAGATGGAGCCAGGATTCTGTGGGCTTGAATGATGAGTGGATGGAAGTGTGTCCCACTGAACTTGGCAAACTCTGGCTGTCTGGACACTGCTACTCCTCATTCCACCCTAGGATGGGAAAGGAAGTCCAGATGATGATGATGATGATGAAATATGGAAGAATAAAGTAGGTAATAACTCATTCCATTATTTGGCAAGAGAAAGTATTAAAATAATAAATAAAAAAATACATATAATAAAACAGGTATTGATGCTGAATAAGTAAAATGTGATGAACAGAATTAAAAGCTGCATCAAAATGTGCATGACCTCAGTTGTAGATGTTATACAAGTCATGAAACAAGTCTTCAAATTTCAGAGATTTGAATGGTGGATAAATAAGTATGAAGGCCATTAACCCATGCACTTGACTGATTTTTATTCCTACTTGACCATTTCCATACTTTATTTCACAATGCTGCCCACATGCCTATGATGGAGATTAGGGATGGGATGACGATTATATGTAAGGTGGATTTCCCCATACACAGAACTTCCTTTGGAGGATTTGAGGAATGTACAAAGCAGTTTGCCACATTTATGTAAACAAATATGCTGAAAATATACCAGTAATCATAACACCAATAAACAAAAACTATAGGATGCATCTGTTAACCTACAGCTATAAGACTGTGCAAACAAGACAGTGAAAATCTACATCTTAAAACTCTTACCTTATCTATTCATATCATCTGATGAGTCTCGTTGATGGCCATTAGGTTAGTCTGGTGGATATTTCTGCTATGTATTCTCAGGCGCTGTTACCTCTGAGGTGGAGAAAGTTAAGGCATAATGAGATTCATAACATATCATATCGTTTATAAAGGTTCCAACATGCTTGCATGAATCAACCTTGGTCACCTACTGGCAGTTCTCCATGCTGCTTGATCTTTGGCAGCCTTCCTGTTCAGTCCTTTATCTCTGAGGTCACACTATGACATCATCCCAGGTCTTTTTCAGTCTGCCACTCACAACCTTACTCTCGACGTTCACACTTCTTACTTTTCGCACCAAATTCTCATTCTCCATCCCTTCCACATGTCTTTACCATCTCAGTCTACCCCTCCTCATCACAACACCAATACACTCTAGTTCCATCCTTCCTCTCAATTCTTTAGTTGTAAACCCAGCCCCACCATGCTTTGCATTCAAGGATGCACTACACATCCATCTAATCACTGTCAATTCTGTGTGTTTGAGCCAACAAATACAGCATCCTCTTCCTTTACTGCCCAGGTCTCACTACCATAAAGCATTCCACTCCTAACACAGGCTGCATATAGAGATCCTTTAGCATGGAAGGAGAGTCCTCTCAATGTCAGGAGATGCAACAGCTCCCTGAACTTCATCCAACCACTCATTCTAGCCACAGAACTAGCTCCTGCCCCACCTGTAGCACATAACATGTCTCCCAAATAATAATAATAATAATAATAATAATAATAATAATAATAATAATAATAATCTGGTCTAAAGTGCTACTTCTTCCACATATACATTATTTTTACAGTTACAAGGACTGTGACATCTCTCATATACAATACAAGCTTTGTCAGTAAAAAAAAAAAAAAAAAAAAAATGAAAGTGGCAATAATTAAACCCTATAATCATCTGTCACAGTACCTCTTTCTAGGTGGCAGCATTTTGAAAAAAGAAAGGCTTTCAGCTGTCTCTTAAAGGATTAAAAGAAGAGAGTTGACTTATGGACAAAGGCAATCTAGTATATAATCAGAGGCTCTCTACACACAATAGAATGATCAGAGACAGATGACTGGTGAATGGCTCCAGGCTCGTCAAGACATAAGGAGTCATCTTCATTGAGTAACATCACACACAGGCGTGCCGGTGGGAGTTTTAATAATTCAGCAAGATACTTCAGTTCACCAAACTTAAGTACCTTGAATGTAATAAGACGCAGTTTAAATTCAATTCTAGCCTTAACTGGTAACCAATGCAACTCAATTAAGAACGGGGTAGTCGAGGTTCTCGGGGGGAGACCAAAGATAAGCCGTGCTGCCCTGTTCAAAGTACACTGAACTTTTGTTAGTATATTTGGAAGACCAATCCACAGTGAATTACAATAATCAACAAGAGACAAGACCACTGCATGGATCAGTGTTAAGAGGCAATGTCTATTCAGGAATTTTCTCACAGAGTACAGATTTCTGATATGCAAGTTACACCCTATGACAACCTGATTAACATGTTCTTTGTAATTTAACTTTGAATTAAAATAAACGCCCAGATTTCTAACAGAACTGACTGGATGAAGCTGTGACACATCAATGTTCAAAGCCTCGGCATTATCAGTGTTGTCACCCCTTCTGTCTCCTCTGATGATGATCTCAGATTTACCATCATTCAGCTAAGTTTCCTCCTAGCCATCCACATCTTAATATCAGACAACAGAGATTCAAGCTTAGTATCACTGATATCTGACATCTTAATGTAGAGCTGGGTGTCGTCAGCATAAAAATGATAGGACAAAACTCTTCCTCAAACTCAAGAGACTCACCAGCAAGATCAATCTTTTAACACCTGACAATCTCTAAGTGCTCTCCACAACACACCACAAATATGATCTCTTCATTATCTAGCAGTCTACCTCTAATACCACTACATCTCTTATGTACCCACTTCTCACAAATACTGCAGAAGATGAGTTACTTCCCATACCCTTGTGGCAAACTGCACATGGGCACCCTCCCTGCTTTGTGCTGTCACCTGCCCTAGATATCATCATTTGTAAAGCATTTGTGCATTTGAATTCAGACTAATACAAAATAATCTTTTAGTGAACTATTCTGTAAAAGCCAGTTTTCATAGTTGCCTGTACAGTACAGTATATGAAAAACTTAGAAAATCCATGCAAGTAACACAAACATAAGTACTGTACAGTACAGTAAAACCTAGAGATAATGAATCTCAATTTACCAAACCACCTACCATCCAGTGACATCTCTGACAGCAACTCTGATGGGTGAGGAAATGGAAATGAGAAGAAAAAAAGGCTAAAGTTGCAGCACGTGTGACTATGTGTGCCAAGTGCATGGTAGGCCTTTGTATGGGAAAGTGCTTCCATGTCTCTGAATGCTTCAGTCAGAAAACATTGTATATACAGGTAAATATCCTGGTTTCGCGAATACAAAAATATAAAATTAGTGTAACAATGAATAAGGAGACAATGATGAGTGACAATGCAGTGTGCTACACACAAGTGACAGTGACAGTCGGAGTGCTTCTGAGTGTACCACACCTCCAAACACTTCAGGATATACAGTAATGTGAACATACCCAGTTTCAATATGTTAGAAAATAAATAATTTGTGCAATAAAGAGTGACACTGCTGTGTACTACACACTAGCAAAAGTAAAGTGATGCTTGCTATGAGCATTATTCTGAACTGTTATGCTGTAGTTTTACATGACCAAAGATGAGTACTTACAGAGACAGAAAACTACTCTGTAAGTGCATAACAAGCAATCAATGGTAGAAAAATAAGCAAAATGAGTGACTATTTTTGATGAAGTCAAATGCTACATTTTTTCCCTCATGTGGCAACTTGGCATGTAGCACCCATCTAGCAACAACCTCTCATCCCTTTTCTGTCCAACTCTCTAATGCAAGAGTTAACTGTTACTCCCAGTCCTTCATTTATGCAACTGGTCAACTCTGGAACTGTCTTCCTTTGTCTGTATTTCCTACTTCCTATGATCTCCAGTCTTTCAAACACAGTGTGTCCAGGCATCTCGAAATGAGCAGATCTTGAATTTGGCTCTCTTTTGTATTGATTTTGTTTTTCCTGGAAGGAACACTATGTGGGCCCATGGCCTTTGGTTCCTTCTTTCTTGCATTAAAAAAAAAAAAATAATAATTATAATCAATACCTTGTAAGTAACTCTGTAGTAACAAATGATATTAAGTGGTATGTTTAGTGAGGAAATGTTAAAATTATAATGAAAACATCGTAAAAACTGCTATTATGCTCATGTAGCATGTTTAGTGTAGTGCTTGCGATTGTGCTCTTGCAGGCTATGTCCATACCACAATACTTGTGCAAAAAGTGTCCTTATAATTGAGAGTAACTTGTTTTTTATATGTTATAAAGCATAGAGGTCACCTCTTAAACTCTGTCCCACAAGTGGCATGACAGCCAATTGAAATGCTGCCTTGCATCTGCCTTCAAGACCCACACTCACGAACTGCCCAGAACACCTCCTATTCAACTCCCCCTCCAACCATATACCACTTCCAGAACCAGTTTCTTTTCAAGGTTAGAGAAATACTGAAGTTATTGTGACTAAAATTTAAACATGTTGGGTTAAAATATAAGTGGATCAAAACACCTTAAAAAAACACCCCATTTTCCTCGTATATGCTGCACCAGCATTGTAGGTTAAAAACACACTGCCCCAGCCAAATGATTATTGGCTCATTGTTGTCCCCAGCTAGCCTGTTATCATCATCACAATCATCATTATCCAGGCCTCCTTTCCCACCCTAAGGCAGGGTAAGGAGTAGCAACATCCAGACAGCCCAAGTTTGCAGTCCAATGAGCCATGCTTCCATTCACTTATCATTCAAGCCCCCAGAATCCTGGATCTATCTGATATGCCAAAAATATTCACCACATTCTGTAGCTTCATATAAACATATCCGACAGAGTCAGTACAGAAGGTTTACTGCACTGTATGCTTACTTTTTCTTTTTTTTCTTTTTTTTTAATGCAAGGAAGAAGGAACCAAAGGGCATGGGCCTGCACACTGTTCCTTCCAAGAAATAACAAAAACAATATAAAAGAGAGGCAAAGTAATGTCATCAAGTGGTGGCCAACAGGTTAGCATGTGGTACAAAAGTCTATCTATCTACTGCCAGATGCCTCAATCAAAACTGTAGTTATTATATGTTGTACAGATTACTGCTTACCATATGATGGAACAACAGAGATGCAGTTCTGGTAAATGGGTCCTTCTTCTCCAAGTGAGCAGTGTCAAGACCTACTGCTGCCACAGCCACCACGAGGGGGCACTGGCAGCCACACCTTGTCCTGCATCTGAGGATTGAAATATAGAAATGGTTACAGATGATTCTTTAAATCTACTCTCTAATATTTTGAACATAGTCAACAGCAAAACATATTAACATTATTTTACTTAGTACCACTGGTTAAAAAGGAAATGAACCTAAGCAAATTTTGTCTATCAATGAAAGAAAAGTTAAGGGCATTCATTGTTAAACCCTGTCACACTTATCTGAAAAAAAAAAAAAAAAAAAGTCAATATGCTGATACAAAGTAAGCAATTACATAACTGTTGCAATAAAACATAACTACAGGTGCAAAGCAAGATACAGTATAACCTTGAAGCAAACAAGAAAATAATACAGATAAAAGAAAACAACAGCCTTTGCAAGACAACCCCCAATGATCACAATGAAAGCAAGACACCATACACAAACACCTGTATGCACCAAGAAAATGAGATATCTATTTTTATCAACTTATACACAATTTTAATTTTGCTGATTTCAGCAAGCTGAAAACCTCAACACGATTATGCAATACAGAATTTTAATGGCAAAAATAAATGAGACAAACAAATCTATCCTAGAAAGTCACAGGATGACTTAAACACCCCTCATCCTATCATCACTTCCAACCAAGTGTCCCATCACAAAACGGGATGAGTATCATCCAAAAATAGGATAAGAGGAAGCACACAACAGAACTAATAAACAAAGCATCCAGTGAAATGGGCAGCAAAACCTTTCACACACAATTCAAGCCTTCAAAACCTTGGCTCAGCTTTACAGGCATAAAACTATCCATATAAACTTCACTTGTCATCATCATCGTCATCTGGACCTCCCTTCCCATCCTAGAGAGGGTGAGGAGTAGCAATGTCCAGACAGCCCAAATCTGCCCACTCCAATAGGCCATGCTTCCATTCACTCATCATTCAAGCCCCCGGAATCCTGGCTCTATCTGGTATGTCAAAAACATTTACCATGTTCTGTAGCTTCACATAAACGTACCCAATAGAGTCAATCCAGACACTGCCACGTTAAAAAGGGGCGCCAAATCCCTGGACATGCGCTTCTCCTTACAATATTCATCCAGCCAGCTCCACCTCTTGTCAGTTCCCTAGCCTCACTGACTTCGAAACCTCTCTTCCTCACACACTCATCCACCATATCCCTCCACCTTCTTTTTGGCCTACCTCGCATCCTCCCTCCTTCAGATTCACTCAGATATACCTTTTTCACCACTCTATTGTTATCCATTCTCTCCACATGACCATACCACCTCAGTACACTCTCTTCGATTCTGATGTCCACAGACTTCCTCACTCCACATCTTTCGCATATCACATTATTTCGTATCCTATCCAATCTCTGTACTCCACATACATTCCTCAGCAGTCCCATCTCCACTGCTCTTACTCTTGATTTTTTATTTTCATGCCACACCATAGTCTCACATCCATATGTTAAAGTACGGTACTTTTCCTATTTACATGCACTTATGTGCGCACGTGTGACACAAGGTATTCCCATGGACTCCCTTGCTAAAAACAAAATGTACCATAACTGTTATATGCATCTTTCACATTTTGTCCTTCCATCTCAATCATATATTACTTCCTTAACTGCCACACCTCATTTTCTCACCTGTTCCTTCACCATATCCAGCCATAATCTTGGCCTTCCCTACCTCCTTCTACCTCTTCCCATCAAGTGAACAAAACAAATTCTAGTCATACCAATACTCTAGTCATAACAATACTCTCAATGAAAGGTAAGACTTCTGAAATAAGACTTTTCCTATACAATTCTCTGATGCAGTACTGTAATTTGTAGCAACACACCCACAAAGCTGCAATCACTACAAAGAAGTTGTATATATAAATGTATATTTTATATACAGTAAAACCTCTTGAAGTTGGAATAACAGGGGCTGAGGCCATTCTGACTTTACTGAAATTCCAGCTTATGAAAGTGTGAGGTCTCCTGACTAACCAGAAAAAAAAAAAATCCCTTACCATGTTTCCAGAGGGTGTAATCCAAGCAAAAGGAGCAAGGGCCTTTTGGTAAGATATAGTGGTGTTACAAGGGCACTTGATCACTTCAGTGTAACATTTCCATTTCTGTGCAACATTTCCTAACCATAATTACAATCGCACTAGATTACACTTTATATACAGGCCTTAACAACACTGTTACACTTTATATACACTTCATAATTATACAGGCCTTAATCACTACTGTAAAGCAGTATTGGATTCAAAATTAATCACTATCAGAGTCACTGCAGAAAATTTGTGCAGGCAACTCTGAGCAAACATGATGCAATCGTGGAGGAAGCTGGGATATACCGGGATTCGGCCACCATTAGAGGGAATTTTACATCTGATGTGTTGGTTTTCAGACTGGAAGCTACTATGGGCCCTCACAGGCTAAAACATGATGACCCTAGTGCATCATGCCGAATGTGGGTTTCAATTAGACAACATTTTATAACTAAGGGGAGTTTTTTCTGAGATTTTTATGACTATTTTTCAAAAAACTTATTCCATCCATTATATAATCCTATGTTGCCCCATGAGAAGCATAGATGGCCAGAGCTAGGCAAGTTGGTCCTGACATTTAAAAAGACAGTGACCCACCTCACTCATCCCTAAGTGGCATTATGTGAGCAATAAACCCCAACCATCCCTTGGATATAAACCTACACAGGCTCAATCTGATTGGAGCACCTTAATCACCCGCTAAACCACCAGGTGCCATAATTTGGTTATATGGAGTACAGGAAACCACTTGGCTTGACATTCTGTGTAGAGTCACCCATAGGCAGAAGGAAGAGGAAAGAATGAAGGAAAGAATGACAGAAGAGGGAACAGACTGTATAACAAATTATTTACATTTAGATTAGACATTCAGCAGAAATATACTAGATTACACTATTACTACTACTTCTACTATTACTATTACTATTTTTTTTTTTTTATGCAAGGAAGAAGGAACCAAAGGCCAGGGCCTGCATACTGTTCCTTCCAAGAAAAAGCAAAAACAATACAAAAGAGAGCCAAATTCAAGATCCGTTCAATTCGAGATGCCTGGACACACTGCGTTTGAAAGACTGGAGATCATAGGAAGTAGGAAATACAGACAGAGGAAGACAGTTCCAGAGTTGACCAGTTGCATAAATGAAGGACTGGGAGTAACGGTTAACTCGTGCATTAGAGAGTTGGACAGAAAAGGGATGAGAGTTTGTTGCTAGACGGGTACTACGTGCCCGTCGTAGAGGAGGAGGGATGCAAGCAGACAGTTCAGAGGAACAGTGACCATTGAAGTAGCGATAGAAGAGAGAGAAAGATGCAACAGTGTGGCGAAGAGACAATGGTTGAAGGGAATCAGTAAGAGGAGGAGAGTTAATGAGACGAAAAGCCTTTGACTCCACCCTATTGAGAAGAACTGCATGTGGGGAGCCTCCCCACACATGAGAGTTGTACTCCATACACGGGCGAATAAAACCCGTGTTCAAGGTCAACAACTGTGCAGGGGTAAAGAAAGTTCGGAGTCGGCTTAGCACACCTAATCTCTTGGAAGCAGATTTTACAAGAGATGTAATATGTTCTTTCCAAGACAAATCCCGAGAGAATGAAACCCCAAGCATGTTGAAGGATGATGCAGGACATAACTGTTCATTATTAAACATTAGTGGGTAATCCTGAGGAAGATTTTGTCGGGTTGATAAGTGTAAGAACTGAGTTTTTGCTGCATTAAAAATAACAATATTATTTTTACCCCAATCAGAGATACGAGCCAAATCAGACATTAGGTGTGCCATAGCCTCATCCCTTTTTTGTTGAAGTAACTGCTAAGATGGACGTTGCAGGAACCGAATGGAAAGGTGAAGGGTGGAATCATCAGCATATGAGTGGATAGGGTTAGATGTACAGCTTAGAAGGTCATTAATGAATAAAAGGAAGAGAGTAGGTGATAGGACAGAGCCCTGAGGAACATCACTGTTGATAGGTCTAGGAGAGGAACGATGGCCGTCTACAACAGCGGCTATAGAATGACCAGAAAGGAAGCTAGAGATGAAGGCACAGATAGAAGGATAGAAACCGTAGGAGGGCAGCTTGGAAATCAAAGATTTATGCCAGACTCGATCGAAAGCCTTTGAGATCTCAAGTGCAATGACAAAGCTTTCACCATAGTCTCGAAAGGAGGATGACCAAGAGTCTGAAAGGTAGGTGAGAAGATCGCCAGTGGAGCGTCCCTGACGGAACCCATACTAACGATCAGAAAGGAGGTTGTGACAGGAAAGATGCTTTAAAATTTTTCTGTTAAGAATTGACTCGAAAACTTTTGAGACACAGGATGTTAAAGCAATTGGACGATATTTAGAGGGTTGGGAATGGTCACCCTTCTTTGGGACTGGCAGAATGAGAGCAAACTTCCAGCAAGAAGGAAAGGTACAAGTTGATAGACAAAGGCAAAAGAGTTTACCTAGGCAGGGTGTAAGCACAGAAGCACAGTTTTTGAGGACAACAGGAGGGACTCAATCAGGACCATATGCCGTTTTAGTATTGAGGCCAGTGATGGCAGAAAACACATCAGCTGAAGAAATTTTAATGTCAGTCAAGAGGAAGTCAGAGGGGGGAAGTGATGGAGGAATAGCATCGGAATCGTCTAAGGTGGAGTTGGAGGAGAAAGTCTGAGCGAAGAGATCTGCTTTATCAGTAGAAGAAATAGCTACAGAGCCATCAGAGTAGAAAAGAGGAGGGAAGGATGATGAGGTAAAGTTGTTAGAAAGGTTTTTGGCAAGGTGCCAGAAGGAGCGAGAAGAATTCGAGTTGGAGAGTTGGGAACATTTAGCACGGATGAAATTGCTTTTAGCAGAGCAAAGAACAGACTTAGCACAACTCCGGGCAGAAATATATAAAAGATGTGATTCAAGGGTGGGTTGGCTCCGGTACCTCTTATAGGTCCTCTCCTTGTTGCGGACAGCATTAGAACAAGCGTGATTAAACCAAGGCTTTCTTGCATTAGTCAGAGGATATGAGAAAGGAATGTATGCTTCCATGCCCGAGAGAATAACCTCCGTAACGCACAAGGCACACTCAGATGGCTCCCGGCCAAGGAAGCAATAATCATTCCATGGAAAATGAAAGAAGTACTGCC
>JAGKTI010030797.1:1591-12296 GCA_018397915.1 Birgus latro
GAGAGAGAGAGAGAGAGAGAGAGAGAGAGAGAGAGAGAGAGAGAGAGAGAGAGAGTTTAAGGTCAGAATAGGTCCAGTTAGGTCCATTTAGATCCAGTTAGGTCCATTAATTCCCTCACGTCTATTCAGTCTTGTGAAAATGCTTCAGGTACGTTCAGGGGCCTTTTTTTTTTGTTTTGTTTCGTCCAGTTATGCTCCGTTAGATCCAGTCACTAAATACACACCCAATTAGATCCAGTCAGAGCATAATGAAGAGTCAGTCAAGTTAGTTCAGTTTAAGTTAGCTCCAGTTAAGTTCAGGTGAGTTCCTTCAAGCAATTGGGGCTTATTCATAGAGTTCAGTTCTAGTCCTTTCATCTGGTATCCACTCAAGTTAGAGCAGATTTATTTAAGTCATTCTAGTTTATTTCATCCATAGTATCAAAATCCATGTCTATTTTCGTTAAGGTAGGTCAGTAGATTCGTTATTCAGATCATGCCGATAAAGTTATGTCAAGAAATAAGCCCTATCACTGCTGTACATTTCGAGATATGTAGTCAGGTCAGGCGCTTCAAGTCAGGTCCCAGGCCGCTCAGTAAGATGTGTCCAGGTTAACAGACATTGGTTTAGGTCATGTCCGAGGATGTGTCAAAAATACATACAGAATAAATACAGAAGTACATGCCAGAAAGCAGACCAGGTGATACAGTGTGTTTTCATCATTAGGGTTCAGGTGCCCCAGGTATTCTTAAGGTCTCCGTTCGGGTCCTTTATATCGCTTCAGGCTATAGCTGTGTATGCCGAAAATTTGGCCAGCCAGTGTTATGGTTTTTGAGATATGCTGATTAGGGTCTTTTGGATAAGGATGCAGAAAAGGGTGGGCAGAATGAGCTGGGATGGTTGTAGATGGTGGGGAAACAGGGGGAGATGTGTAATACAGATTGGGTGGAAGTCAGGACACTCACGAATATGATATTGAGTACAAGAGAGAAGAAACAGATAGAATGGGCGTGGAAGGAATGGGAGATGGATAGTGGTGGGTAGTGCCCTATGAAGGAGAGGGGTGTATCTATGGAAATTACCTTTGTAGACCAATCAGTATGACGCGAATCAAAGAAAGGTAACTCAGAATAGCATGGGTGTAAAGAGATGGGAGGCAGAAGAGCTGGGATGATGAAGGGTTGTGGATATGGTGGGACGAGTACGCCCTGTGAAAACGAGTGCAGTTTAAAGTTTGGCAATGCTTGCGGGAAGGTTTAAGCCTCATATTTATCTTAGAAATTCGATGTGGAAGGGAAGAAATCGGGTGGGGAGAGCACATAGGTGAGGTTTGGCGGGATTCGAATGAGGGCATGTGGTGGGGGAAGGCAGGGGTAGCAAATTTGTAAATATGGACGTTGGGGTAGCACTCTTTGTAAATATGGACGTTGGGGGTAAAACTGTGTGTAAATATGGACGTTGTAGCTTGATCGTGTTGGCTGTGATGATGGCTTTAATCAACAGTTTCTCCATTATTAATAAGGACAACTTCAGCGTGGACATGCACACTGCAATGCAAGCGAAAATACACAGAAGCTGCTGGATTGACGAAGATTCTTGAGCTTAAGTTGCATGCGATAAAAAATCATTTGTTTATACTGTTATCGCAGCTCATACCGCTGTTAAACATTTCACTGACAAACAAAAGCGAAAATAACTCGAAAAATAATACAAAATGATTTATGGTGATAATTAGTTGTTATGGTGGCGTATCTATTGGAAAAGTGACTAAGATATTTATGAGTACGTCTCCCAAGGAAAAAGAAGAAGCACTGTATTCCATCCACCTTTTCTTGACGGAGATTTAGGTTAATTTCCAGCTTATTTTTCTTATTTTAGTGGCAGAATAAGACAAGAATAAGTATCTACGCCATTTTCACAGCATTTATCGGTGATTAGTGTTAATTCTAGTGTTAATCTCGCTACAGTTGGCTTTAAGTATGAAGAGACGACAGCGTTAGGTATGTCAAAATGGAGAGGGAATGAATGAAGAGATGGAGAGAGAATTTAAGCCAAGTTTAAGTGGAGAGAGCGTTGTTGCGTGAGGGGGGAGAGAGGTATTTTGGGCCGTAACAAGTAGGACAAGTGGCGGTGCAGTAAGTGAAGTGGTTGTAGTGAATGAGGTGAGGGCTGCCACGGTGAGAAATGATGATTGAGGTGACAGAGGGCGCAGGCGATAGTGGAAGCGAGAGAGTAATGGTGGCGGGTGTGAGGTGTGGTGGGAAAGCACGGTGCGAGAGGTGGAGAGATGTGCTGTGTAGTGAAGAGTGTTGTGGAGAAGGGTCTGAGGTGTGGTAAGGGAGCTATGTGCGGTGGAGAGGTGAGATTTGCAGGTTCAGGTGTGTGTATGTAGTGTGGTTGTAGAGGTATGGGAAGTGGTGGGAGAGGTGTGAATTGGAGTGAAAGATGTGTCCTGAGTTGGTGTGTGGTGTGGTATGGTGTATGATGTATAAGAAGTGGTAAGAGTTTGTGAGGTGTGGTGAGACTATTGTGATGTGTGGTGGGCGGTGTGTGAGGTGTGGTAAGAGAGAAGTGTGAGGTGTAGTGGAGGTGTGAAGTGTAGTGAGTGTGGTGTGGTGGGTAAGATGTGAGGTGGGGCGAGAGAGGTGTGAGGTGTGCTGGGGGAGATGTGAAGTATAGAGAAAGGGGTGTGAGATGTGGTGGGGGAGGTAGGAGGATAGGGTGTGAGGTTTTGTGGGTATGGTGTGAGGCGTGGTGAATGAGATGTGAACCGTGGTAGGTGAGGTATGGTGTGGTGTGAAGGCGAGAGATGTGAGTGAGATGTGGTGGAGGAGATGTGAAATGTGGTGCAGGAGGTGTGAGGTGTGGTGGAATAGGTGTAGTGAGAGAAGTATAGATCGAGAGAATGGGCTGCTATTGGTGTGTATTTCCCTGTCACCCATCAGACAGCAGTAAACAGTGATAGAAGATGGGCAGGGGGAAAGGAGAGGGGGAGGCAGGATGGTGGGGGAGGAAGAGGGGAAGACAGACGGCAGAGAGGTGGGGGTAGACTGTGGTGGTTTGGCTCAACGGAGGGAGGGGGAAGGGGAGGGAAGGAGGAACTAGTGAGGGAGGAGCAGAGGGAATGGGAGAGAGGGAAGGGTGGGTGTGATAGTGTTGTTGGGAGGAGGATTGATAATAATGGGGTTAATGATGGGGTGAGTGGTAGGACTGTGATGGGAAGGGACAGAGTGGGGTTGAATAGGAATGCGAGAGAGTATGATAGCGATGTGGGAGGAGGGGTCGAAATGAGTGGGTGAATGAGTGTCTGGAGTTGTGGAGGGGGATGAGTGGGATGCAGTGCCTGTGGGGTGGGAGGAGTGGGGGGGATCTAGTGTGGTTGTTTTGTCGTTTCTCTTCTAACGTCTGTGTATTGCATCAGTCCATCCTACCTTCATCTTAAACTCTTATGACCTTACTCTTATTTAACGTCAGTGAGGTGGTGGTAATGTGGATGGGAGGTTGCGCTGCGGTGGGAGGAAGAAATGCGTAAACCAGGTAAAGGAAGAGGAGATAAGTGGGAAAGAGCGTCGTTGAGGGAGATGGGGGTAAGAATGAGGTTGCGTCGAGAGGAAGGGGCGAGTGTGATGGGTAATAAGGGGGGCAATGGGGAGTGGGAATGAGTGTGTTGGGGAGGGTTGTGGGGTGCGTTGTAGCGACAGGGATGAGTGTGGTAAGTTGCAGGGGAAATGGGGGAGGGGAGAAGTGGGGAAGAGTGTACTGGGAGTGTGTGAGAGGTAGTTGGTGGTAGTGGTTTTGTTACATGCAGGGATGACAGTGGTAGGTAGTGAACGAATTTAATGTGGGAGAGAATGGAGGTGGGATGGAAGGATTGGTAGTCTGGTTGTACTGTGGGAGAAGGAAAACCTGAAGTAAATAGTGAGGTGGGGAGTTGTGGGAGAGAATGTCCGTAGGGTGGATGGAGGTGAGTGTGGGGATGGGGGGAATGTAACAGGGGGAGTGGAGAGAGATCAGTGTGAAAGGATATGGGTACGTGGGATGGGATGAGGCAGGTTGGAAGGGTAGGGGGTTGTAAGGTAGCTCTAAGGGAAAGGGGTGAGAATCGTAGGTTATGGAGGAGGGGAAAGGGGGGAGAAAGAGTATTGATGAGGTGGGAAGGGGAGAATGGAGGAGAGTTTGGTAGAGACACGTAAGAAGCGGCTTCCCATACGCCCCGCAGCGAGGTGGTAATACAGACTCCGCTGCATCAGACAGGAGGCATAAACGCTGCTCTTAGCTCTGGGAAAGTACAATGAAGCCCTTGAGAAATACACACTGCCTTAGAAATTATGTTTGAAATATACACTATCATCTTGAAAATGATATCAGAAAAATATATTAAAGTATTATCTGTACTGAAAAGCATATCAAGCGGTCAGTAAGGGACCCTTTAATTCTCTACGCCAGGTGTTCATACTTACACCTGCTTCTCCATAAAAAATGAAGATGAAATTAAGATAAAATCAAGAAATTCTAACCAAAGTTCATCACAGAAATACCGACTTTCATTTGACTTTCGACCTTGGCTATATATTTTGGAACCAAGTATCATGTCACCTCACTTGTAAAATATGAATATCATTGTGTGTCCTATTTCTTCTGATTCGTTCGAGATTTAGAAACGGAGAAATGCACGTTGACCGTAATGCGAGACCACAGTCGTTCCATAACCCATATACAAGTCAAAATGAATTACACACCAAATAATCGCAAAAAATACAGCCTTCACCATTCCCCACATCATCTGTTTCATTCTTCCTAAATTGTGTAAGTCCAACAATTTCCAAGTATACTATTCTTGAGCCTCCTATTCCGTGAGTTCAATATTCCGTAAGTTCACTGGTTCAAAGGTTCTAAAGAATTTTCATAGATCGTCAGCCACCTCAATTTCCCAAGTTCTACATCTCATGCATAAATTATTACGTAATGGTTTAATTTAGTCCTTTAGCTGCAGATTACCTACTTTGCATGTATTTTTTCAAGGCCATTTTGCTGTGCCGAGAAGAAAAATATAACACCAAAAATCTTAAAGTATAAACTGGGAAGAACAGGAGCTTAACCTTTCATTCCAGCCAGTGCCAGACGATTTTATGCAACTTAGAGAAATAAATAGCGGATAAAATTTAAACTCTTCAACATGAGGACGTCTTTTATATTCTGTGTTTGCCATCCCCAAACTCTTACATATTTATTTTTAAGATACTGTATAGAGAGAATTTTCGAACTGGAGGGGTCAGATATAGCCTTCATGAACCTGCCTGATACGAGATGCCTTTCTTAATTTGAGTAATTTTTTGAAACTAATATAAGACGTCCGCGTACTGGAGTTAATGATTCTTCCCTCTACATCTTTCACCTCAATTTCACCCAAGTTTTCGGGCTTCTGCAACTCATTTTACGTGGCTCAGTAGCTGAAAAAGACGATGCAATGACCCTACTTCATTTACGGCGCACTTATTTGTGTCTAGCACCAATTGTTACGACTGAGCATTCAAGAAGGAGAGGGCATAATTTTAGGCCAAGATAGAGTGAAAAGGGTGCAGTACTATTTCAGTTTTTTAGGGCCAGAGCTTCGTAAATTTCATGACAAGAGGGAAAGAGTTGTATCGCCGGGGAAGAGTTCTTGTAGCCGTTTTTGTCGACAGGGAACGAGACAGCGCTCTTAAATTGCCTTCTCCCTCCCCTCTCTCCCCCTCTCCCCCGACTCTCTCCCCTCTCTCTCCCCCTCTCTCCCCCGACTCTCTCCCTCGCTCTTTATTAAACTTCCTACGGGTCTTGTTTTTCTTCCTTCTCGCCCTCTTGGTTTCATTGTGTCTGACGTTTTGTGGTTCATGCTATTTTTATTTTTTGAGACTTTTTTTTGGCGTGCTGTTTCATTGTTTCTTATCTGCTTTTGGTGCCTGTTTTTTTCTTGGCTGTTTGTGGTGAGATGCTGAGTTCCTGTTTGTCCTTACTGCATATTTCTTGTGTTTTTGTTTTCCCACATTTGGTTTTATATTTTTCCTTGTTTTCCTAATCTCTTATTTTCTCTCACATTCTCTTTCCTTTCTTATATGGTCTCTGTTTTCCAGTCTCCATTGTGTGATACTGTTTTTCTTTCCAGTATCTGTTTTTCCCTTTCTTACACACACACACACACACACACACACACACACACACACACACACACAAAACCAACTTTGCCTAGAAGCTGTTTTGCCATCGGTAAGGTAGGAGTTTCGACCAAGAACCACGTTAAGACTGACTGAAACATCCCTCTTTAGAAACCAGCTAAGAAGAAGAGATTAAATACAAAAGAATAACACCGAAAACTTAGCAGGGATCGCATCTCAGTAGTCAGCGCGGTTATAGCTCCGATCAATAATCTTTTTTTCTTTTTCTACGCAAGGAAGAAGGAACCTAGCAAATTGTTCCCTCCAAGAAATAACGCAAAACCAAGACAACGGAGTGCCAAATTCAAGATCCGTGCACAGAGGAATTACGTAAAAAGCTGCGTCCATAAAGAGGCATCAAGGATAAGACACTAAATATAAACACTAGAAACCGCCATAAAATCATAAACTAAGCAGTGTTTCTCGGTACACTGGCAGCTAAAGGATTCAGTAGAGGCAAGGAGACAAGATACACTACACGCCATACTGCCCGAGACTTAAGTGTTCTTGCATCCTTTCCCCCCACCCTTGTAGGCAGTGCATCAGGACCGACCGAGAAGCACACAGCCTTGGCCATAAGTCAAAACAAAGGAAGAGACAAAACGAGAAAGGACATACGGCCAAAACTGACAGAAACTCAGTCGTCTCCACACACACACACACACAAACACAAACAGACGCCAAAAACTCATCTGTGACTGCGCCCCCGTTGTTGGTGGCACGACAGCCAGACTGGAGCGGAATTGAGTGAAAAGCAAAGGGGAAGAGACAAAACACAAAACAAAAACGTCAAAACCCGCCAAAAACTCAGCTGTGATTGCGGCCCCTGTTGTCTCTGGTACGGCAGCAGCCACGACCGACAACCAGACTGGCGTGGAATTGAATGAAGGGTCTCTCTCCCTCCCTCCTTCCCTCGTCCCCGGGGCCCCACAAGCCGTACAAGTGCCCCTGGTTCATTGTCCCATCAGCCAACTCGCCCGGGGTTAAAGTTGTGGGAGTCGCTGGCAGAGGGTTGGTGATAAATGGCTGGGAGGGAGGGAGTGGGAGGGCAGCAGTGAGGGAGGGAGTGGGAGGGAAGCAGGGAAGGATGGACTGGCAGGTTAGAAGGGAGGGAGGGCCTGGGAGGACAGCAGGGAGGGAGGGAGGGCCAGGGAGTTTAGCAGGGAGGGAGAGATTGGAAAAGGCAGTGAGGCTGTCAATATGAGAGGGCACTACACTACTCCTTTCACCTTAACGTGGCCCAAATTTTCATCAATTCTGGTCTATTTAATTTAAACCAGAGGCAGAATAAGACAATACCATGCTTCTATTGTTTTTCCTACGGCACTTTTTCGTGACTAGCATCATTTTCTGGTGTTAATCTATTGTTATAACTCAACATTAAAGACGAGGAGTGAGGTAGTGACTGGGAGAGAAAGTGACCGTGAGTGAAATAGTGACTGGGAGGAAAGCAGTGATTAGATGGGAGGAAAGGGTAAAGAGAGAGAGAGAGAGAGAGAGAGAGAGAGAGAGAGAGAGAGAGAGAGAGAGAGAGAGAGAGAGAGAGAGAAATGACGTGTTCATAGAATCTCATTTTTTCTGCTGGAAAGTTCATCAGTTTTGATTTTTATAAGTTTTCATTGCCTCGTCTCCGGTCTCCCCTTCATTTCTTTCATCCTCTTTCTCCTGCCATTTAATTTTTACTTCCTTTTAATTTCCTTCTTCCCACATCTTCGAGGAAAGCTCAAGGGGTTCTCAGAAATACGAGTAGATGATACCATCACTCTCAACGGATAGCTAAAAAAAAGTGGAAGGTTCCGAGAATGAAATAAGTGACAAGATCGTAGAGCAGAAGATGTAATGTAAATCCATGCCTACCGACTGCACGAGGATATTTAAGCAGATGATAATTTTTTTTCTAGGTCCCAATTTTCCCCAAGAAGAAAACCCCCAAATGTCTATATTACATCCAAGTCCCTAACTGTACTGAGTGAAGAGCGTTCCGGGTCTTTCCAAATGCGATGAGTGGATGGTGTGTTGAGTGAGAAAATCTGATTAAACCTTTCACCATGATGACGGCTTTTCTAAATGATTCTAGACAACACCTGATGATTTTTTTTTTATCTTTGGAATGAAGGTGTTAAATACAGGACTGAAACAAACCTGTGTTATGTGTGTTTCCATGGTTGTTTAAAGTCTATGTGGATGGAGCTTTGAGAGAGGTAAAAGCCAGAACTCTACTGGGAGCACAACGGAACATAGGGAAATTAAATGGATTCGCTGTGTACTTCTGTTCTGTTGATGGTGCAATGTTGTTGGGAGGTGAGAAGTGATGTTGCAATGTACATAGGTGGAACTGTACCCTCAGCCATCTCTCTCTCTCTCTCTCTCTTGCGTGCGTCGTCTCCCGGCTACATAATATTGCCGAGAAAAGATGTGATGTTAATAATACATGGAGGCTGCAGTATGGAAAGGGATAGTGTACCCTCTCCTCGTCTTTCATCCCTCCCTCTCCCGCTCCCTCTCTCTCCCTCTCTCTCCTTTCTTTTTCCCCTTCCTCTGCTTCCCTCTCCCATTTTTTTAAACCCCTATTTTCTTCAACCTCTTATGATGGGGGAAAACTCTAGAATCCTATATCACTTAACAGCAGACGATTTTATTCAGCTGGGAGTGTGTCATAGGAGCCTGAGAGTGTTAATACTGTTGGCATTTTACCTCTCATTGTTGGAGCAACTCTAGCAGTCTATTTAAATTAAAGAGTGAGTCAAATGAGCCTGAGTTGTCCTCTCTTTCTCTCTTGCTAGACATTCCTCTTTCTTCTTCCCTCTCTTTCCTTCTACTTCCTGTTTTGCATCCTTCTCCTTTCCCATTAACTCCCTTCCCTTCCCCTCTCTTACCCCTCCTTCTCCCCTCTTTCCTTCTGCATCCTGTTTTGCACCTCTCTCCATTAATCTCTTCATTCCTTTCTCCCTCTCCCCTCCCTCCTTTCCCTTCATATTCTGTCGTTCTTTCTTCCCTTCCGCCTCCCTTACTATCATCCCCTTCGTTCAACTGAGCACTTGTGAGTTTGGGGCTACGAGGAAGTTGAAAATATCGACATAGACAAGTTTTGCTGCATTACTATAAATAAAGTAGAAAAATATTTGCTGAAAAAAAGCTCTGAATTATACCAAGCACTTACTGAACAATATTATGCTTTGTTTTAATGAGGAAAATACAGTATCGGTGACCGCCCATCTCACATTGTTTGAAAAATTGCTCTTTATTTTCCTTACTGACGGCTGAATCGAAACAAAACATTATTCAGCAATTACTTGAATGTATGTTAAAGCTATTTTCATGCAATAATTTACACTAATATTACGAGTATTATCAGTGCCGATATTTCCACCTGCCTTGTAGCCCAAAACTCGCAAGTGACCAGTTCCCCTTCCTCCAGTTCTCCTTCCTCCAGCTCCCCTTCCTTCAGTTCCCCTTCCTCCAGTTCCCCTTCCTTCAGTTCCCCTTCCTCCAGTTCCCCTTCCTCCAGTTCTCCTTCCTCCAGTTCCCTCTCTTTCACACACTTTTCTCTGTGGAAGGCTAAGCATATTCAAGAAAATATCGGTATCAAGAGAAAATTCTGTAAGAGATTAAAGACGGAACTTGCGAGGACGGTAAAAGGGACGTGAAATTTCAAAGGTTATTCAGTAAAATAATAAGAAAAATAAAGACTGATGCAAATATCCATTGAATTTAAAACAAACTCTTAAGAGGCACTTTTTCACTCAGAGGTCCTTTGTCATATAATTTTTTATATTTCCAGGGATTTTTTTGATCTTAGAAGAGGACTTTCGATTTTTAAAAACTATATATATGCAAGAAAAATATAAAGGCTAGGACGGAATATTAAGACACTCAATTAACACCCTGGCTTAAAATATAGAAGAATTAGCTTCAGTGTGTATTAGGCATATTAACAACGAGCAAAATAGGGTGATAAATTGTTAAGCAAGGGAATGACAGGGCAGGTACAGAAAATACCTGAGAGGGAAAAAAAATCGACCTTAATTAATCAGTCAGTCCACACTAATTGACCCTCATCGTGTTTGTGTGTGTGTGTGTGTGTGTGTGTGTTTGTGTGTGTGTGTGTGTGTGTGTGTGTGTGTGTGTGTCTGTGTGTGTGTGTTTTAATGCTGCCAGTATGTAGTAACCTCTCAAACTAAAATACAAAATAATTAACTGATCATACAGTATATTATTATTTGAGTTTTTTTTTTTCATCGTATTGTCTATATTTTCTATTTTCCTCAGATGGTGGATTTTATATATTATTCTTGCTGCCTTCATACAATTTTGATTCAGCTCTGGAGGGACTTTTTGAACTGGGGGGGGATGCAGGCTTGATTACCTCCTCCACTACCAAATAGGCTTACAAAATTGGGCAGAAAAATCGTCTGGTAGTTAATAGAATAAGCTAATAATATGTCACAGGATTTTAGGGGTTAAGGATTTAAGATTATTGTTCCTTCTCTCTCTCTCTCTCTCTCTCTCTCTCTCTCTCTCTCTCTCTCTCTCT
>JAGKTI010030798.1:0-12296 GCA_018397915.1 Birgus latro
AACTTCTCACTCATCACAGAAGTGTCCAATTTTTTCCTTTTTTTTAATTTTTTTAAGCCCCACGTGCCCGAAGTATTGCTTGGCTGTCTGAAAATAGCCGCCACTGAAGTCTAAAGGCGCATATATGGCAAAGCCTTTGAGTGTCTGAAATTAGCCACAGCTGTCCAGAGTTAGCCAGTATCGACGATAGCTTCAGATGCTCGAAAATTTAGAATAACACCCACAGTTTTGGCGCTAATTTTTTTTTTCATCACATGGTTTCAACTGCCACATCCCTGGACTATACATGGGTACCAAGAGGGATTAGATAATGCAACTCTACATGAAGTTATATGCAAAAAACCCTCAAAAATGTCTGAAGTTAGGCAGTTTTATGGTACTTGTACTGCCAGAATTTTGAATTCCCCATGTTATTTTGATGACAGTGAAGAGGAATAATGATATTATTTACACATTTTTCTCATTCATTTAAGGTAAGCCCCATGCCAAATAATGAGGTCAGGTAAGAGTGAATGGAGCTTTGAGTGATGAGTTTTCCATGAATGTTGGTGTGCATCAGGGGTCAGTTTTGAGTCCCTTGTTGTTTATCATGGTGCTTGAAGCCCTCTCACGTGACTTCAGAGATGGACTCCCATGGGAGATGTTGTATGCTGATGATTTGGTGTTGATTGCAGAGAATGAAAAAGAGGCGGAGGAAAGATTTAATAAGTGGAGAGATGGTATGGGGTACAAGGGCTTAAGGGTAAATGCAGATAAAACAAAAGTGATGATATCTAGGGTTGGTGGCGGTACAATCAGAGGAGAGGGAGAGTGGCCATGTGCAGTTTGCCACAAGGGTGTGGGAAGTAATTCCATCTTGTGTAGTGTTTGTGATAAATGGGTGTACAAGAGATGTAGTGGGATTAGAGGTAGACTGCGAGATGATGCTGATTTCATGATTGTGGCGTGTCTGGGAGAGCAGGTGGAGATTGTTAGGCGTGAGAGGGTTGAACTTGCAGGTGAGTCTCTTGAGTGTGTGGAGGAGTTTTGTTATTTGGGAGACATGTTATGTGCCGGAGGTGGGGCTGGAGTTAGCTCGGTTGCTAGGGTGAGAAGTGGTTGGAGGAAGTTCAGGGAGCTGTTGCCTCTCCAGACA
This sequence comes from Birgus latro, assembly GCA_018397915.1. NCBI lineage: Eukaryota > Metazoa > Arthropoda > Malacostraca > Decapoda > Coenobitidae > Birgus > Birgus latro. Next base: position 1,136 of record JAGKTI010030798.1, read on the forward strand.
TTGAGAGGACTCTTCTTACGTGCTAAGGGGTCGTTGTATGCAGCATGTGTTAGGAGTGTGATGCTGTTTGGTAGTGAGACCTGGGCAGTAAAGGAAGAGGATATTCGTAGGTTTAAACAACAATCTTACCCCCATACTTCAGCATTTCACCACACACTCCATCAATTCCTGGGGTGACTCGTGCACACAAATACACACTTTCACCAGTGCAACTCATACACACAAATACATACTCTCCAGTGCAACTCATACACACAAGTAGACACTCTCTCACCAGTGTGGCACAAATACTCTCCACAATACCACAGTACCTCAATTACTCTCCACAAATACACTACATCATTAACATACCCAACATCATCCTGGGTGGTGATTTCAGTAACAAAGTGCCTGCCTGGCATGTCAGCATCCCTGACACAGACAGAGGATTGGCACTACAGACCCAAACAGATCATCTTTTCATACCTAATAATCCCCATCAACATACCCATATCCCACACCAAGCCCTCTTCCTCCCATCATCACCAGACATCATCTTCTACTGCCCAAATCTCGCCCCCACAACATCCTGGAGAGTGGTGAAAACCCTTGGCTCTGACCACCTCCCAATCATCATTTCTACCAAAACCAGAATCATCCCAGCTGGCCACAGACACACATACGCTAATTATAGGAGATCCAACTGGGAGGCCTTCACAGCTGAAACAGAACAACACTTTGAAACATTAAACAGTACATCCATCACAAACATCAACACCGCTGTGCACACTTTCAATATAATTGTACAAAAGGCAGACCAAAGACACATCCCTAGGGGCAACAGAAAAGGACACAGCCAACTTCACACCAGAAATTCAAGGCCTCATCAGTCAAAGGGACACACTGCGACACTCCCCAACATCCCATACTCATGACAGTACAGCAAATACAAGAACTCAACACTCAGATAAACAATAAAATATCAGAACAGCACACACTAAATTGGAATAATTATCTCCAAACACTTGATCACAAAACAAACACCAGCAAACTCTACAAAACCCTAAACAGCATTACACTCCAACAGCAACACTACACAGTCACACGCTGCCATCACAACAACAGACACCATACCCTCAAACAAACAACAAGAAAACACTCTCATCAATCACTTTTCACGTGTCAGCCATATAAACCCCCATCGCGACGATCGACGTATCATCCGATGTAAGAGAGTTCCCCACAGACCCGGACTTTGCACCTTTCACTTACAACCAGACGAAGCACATCGTTAGCAGCCTTAAGCACTCTTCTGCCTCTGGACCAGACAACATAAGGAACATACACGTTAAACACCTTGGGCCACAAGGCATACAAGCACTCACCAACATATCAAACTCCAGCTACTTCCACAACATAATACCCAACATCTGGAAGCGTGGCATTATCATCCCCAAACCCAACAAAGACCCCACATTACCTTCCTTACACTGCCCCATCACACTACTCTGCACCCCCTCCAGTTCCACTGAATGACTGGTACTACAATTTAGTTACACCTCACACCCTCCCTAGCCTCATCACAACATGGTTTTAGGCCACTACACGACACAAACACTCTTCTTACAGACCTTACACAGAGAGTTTATGATGGCATGAGTTCAAGTAGTCCACCACACAGAACACTCTTTGTCACATTAGACATAAGAAAAGCTTTTGATGCCATTCCCGCCACAGCCTCACAAACAAAATATTGAACGTAAACATGCACAATAACACAAAAACATGGCTGGCAAACTATTTACCAGGCAGATGTGCACATGTAACATTTGCTGGTTAGTCTTCAAACTTAAGACACTTAACAAATGGCATCCACGAAGGATCTGTTTTGTCCCCTACTCTCTTTAACCAATACATGCACGACATACCCACACACCACACACCACAGATACACATAGCTTCCTATGCAGATGACATAACACTTACATGTATGCACCAAAATGCAGATACAGCTGCACACATCATCCAACCTTACCTCAACACACTATACGAATGGATCACCACAAACAGGCTCAAAATAGCCCCAATCAAATCTACAGTGACGCTTCTCACAAACTGGACAGCAGAACATAGTCACATTCCACACCTCACCATAAACAACACTCCCCTACCACACACACACACACACACACACAAAATCCTTGGTGTAACGTACAATACATCAGTGTCATTTAAACAACACATCACAAACATCAAAAATAAATTAACACCAAGTCTCAATGCCTTGAGGTATCTTGCCCATACAACATTTGGCCACGAAAAAGAAACCACCACCACAGTATACAAATAATATATACGTTCAGTAATGAATTATTCAAGCCCTGCTTTGGCTCCTAACCTCAGTAAAACACACTACAACACTCTACAGACCATATAGTTCAAGGCCCTAAAAATAATCACAGGCTGCACACCTACTACACCCACACACCACGTACACCAAGAAACCACAAACCACACACCACGTACACCAAGAGGCTGCAGCCTCCACAAATCCCCAACATCCACTACACTACATGGCAGCACATCCACACACACACCAAGGAACATCAAAACAACACCCAGCATACGATATCATATTCAAATACTGTCATCTCTACCCCCTCGCTTGCCTCAGACCAGCTTCTAGAAGCATATCCGTACTCAAATCACTCATCACTCCATTCAGTCACTTAACACACAGCTGCATGCACGGCCTTATGATATCCATCCTTCTGAATGCTATCTCCTTCTTGAGGACAGGGTCCACCTGGGCAGGCTGAAATGTGGGCATCATCCTGCCCTCTTAAGTTATCAGAAGAGGCTGGATGACTCCGTCGCTAATGCCTGTCCAGGATGTAACACAGCACCCCATACAATAAAGCACATTATGGAAGACTGCATTGCACACAATCACCTACGCCAGCAACACAACATACACTTCTTGAGAGCTCTGTGGGAAAGCCCGGTCTCTGCCATGGCCTTCCTTAGGGACTCGGGGCTGTTCGGCCAGACTGCCTAGGGAACAACTACAACTACTACTACAATATGGGGCTCATGATTGATTCCTGATGTATGTCAACATCCACTGGAACCACTCAACTTTCCGTTCACTGTCACTTGGGTGCAAGCACCCACACACATTGTCATAACCGCTCTAACCAGCCAGTTCTTGATCTCTGGCTTTCTCACTGCCCACCTCACCATCTCCCGGGGAGATTTGTCAAAGGCTTTCTCCAAATAACCAAAGTTCAACTCCCTCTTAAAATCTATATATTTTTCCTTAAGCTGTCAAATGATGAATAAGGCATCAGTGGTCCCCTTTGCCTGCCATAAACTCAAACTGCATATCATCAGTATTAACTCTTTCCATTACATCTTCCAGGACTCGCACCATTAACTTCATTATCTGATCCAACGCCTTCATGCTTCTATAATTTCCTCATTACAGGGCATCACCTTTTCCCTAATACACATTCACAATCACATTCTTAACCCAGGTATCTGCAACAGATCATCATCATCATTCATCGTCACCATCATCCGGACCTCCTTTCCCACCCTAGGGCAGGATGAGGAGTAGCAGCGTCCAAACAGCCAAAGTTTGCCCAGTTCAATGGGCCACACTTCCATTCACTCATTTTTCAAGCCCCCAAATCCTGGCTCCAACGGATAGGAAAAAAAAAAACCTTTCACCACATTCTGTAGCTTCACATATCCTTATCTGCTAGAGCCAGTCCGAATGCTGTCACGTTAAAAAGGGGTGACAAATCCCTCGTTTTGTGCTTCTCCATATAAAATTCATCCATCCAGCGCAGTCTGTTGTCAGTGCCCTAGCCTCATCACCTTCCAAACCCCTCTTCCTCACACACACTCACCCACCATATCCCTCCGCCTTCTTCTTGGCCTACTTTGCCTCTTCCCTCCTTCAGATTCGCTCAGATATACCTTTTTCACCACTATTGTCATCCAATCTCTCCACATGACTATACTGTCTCGGTACACTCTCTTCGATTCTGCTGTCCACAGACTTCTTCACTCCACATCTTTCACGAATCACATTATTTAGTATCCTGTCCACTTTCTGTACTCCACATACATTCCTGAGCAGTCCCATCTACTCTGCTCTTACTCTTGACTTGTCATTCTCATGCCACACCATAGTCTCACATCCATATGTTGAAGTTGGCATTAACACTTGTTCCTGTAAGCCTTGTCCAGCTGCAACACTCAAGCCTCTGTTTCTTATCAAGGTCTTCATTGCACCAGCTACTTTCCTTCCTTGTGTCACTCTACTTTCCACTTCTTTTGCACATCTTCCTCTCTTTTCTATCACTGTACCCAGGTATATGAACTCTGTCTCCAATTCCAGTCTCTCTCCATTCTCTGTAACATCACACTGGGAGTCACCTTCTCTCTCAATAATCATCACTCTACTCTTTTTTACATTTACTTTCAAGGCACAACACTCACAGACATCAGCAAAACTCTTCACTAGCCTACCAAGTTCTTGTTCAGTATTTGCAAGTAGTACAGCATCATCAGCATACAACAAATTTGAGATATTCTATCCATCACCATTCATTACCAACACCATCCCTCTCTCCATTACTCGTGTTTTTACTTCTCTTATCACCCCATCCATAGATATACAGTATATATTGAACAACTATGGAGACATCACACAACCTTGTCGCACACCCACACTGAGTGTGAACCATTCGCTTAGGTGCCCATTTACCCTTACACATGCTTCACTACCATCACAAAAACTCTTGACGGCACCTAGCAGCTTACCATCTACACCATACATGTGCAAAACCTTCCATGATCCTTTTCTTTCTACCTTGTCGTATGCATTTTTCAGATCAACGAATGCCATAAGCACCTTATGGTCCTTCTCACAAACCTTGTCTACTATCTGTCTCACTGCAAGTGTTTGATCCACACATCCTCTGCCACTCCTAAAGCCACCCTGTTCGTCACTCACTAGGACTTCTGATATCTGTCTTACTTTCTCTATAATAATTCCTCCATATGCATTCCTACCACACTCAATAAACTTCTGCCATGATAATTCTTGCATTCACTTCGCTCACCTTTATTTTTGTACACCGGTACAGTCACCTTTTTTCCACTCTGCTGACACAGTTTCACTCCTCCATGCGTTCTTACATATCTCCAACAAGCAATTCATTCCACTCTCTCCACTACACTTAATCATCTCTGCATACACCTCATCAACCCCAGCTGCTTACCCATTTTTCAGCCGCTTCATAGCACTCTTCACCTGTGCGAGCGTCACGTCTCCTGGCACTGCATTCCTTCTCTGCACGCCCCCAAAGCCAATTATGTTTACAGCCGCTCTGATCTGTGTACTCCCATTCATCAGGCTTTCAAAATATTCTTTCCATTTAGGCCTTACTTCTTCCCCATGGGTTAATAATCTACCACCCACCTACATCCTTCACACCATCACATTTCTTTCCGCTTTCACTTCTACATTTCCGCACCTCTTTTCAGAATAATTTCCTATTTTCAGACCAGTTTGCATTCATTTTTCTTCCTAGATCATTATTTACCTCCCCCTTTTTCCTCTTCACTAGTCTCTTTACGTGGTTCTTGCACTCATTATATTCAGTTCTTATTTCAAATGAACCCCTGTCCTGTAACCACTTCTTCCTCTTTACCTCCTCTGCTCTCTTAACCTCATCATCCCCCCATGCCATACCTTTCTTCTTTGTTGTTACTCTTGCATTTGTTGTTACTCTTGCGTTTGTTGTTACTCTCGCCATGATGGTAATTATCATAATATTCATCCATCCATCATCCAATCCTACGTCGCCCCACAGAGAAGTGTAGGAGCCCGGGGCTAGGCAAGTTGGTCCTGACATTTAGGATGAGAGTGACCAGTCTCACTCATCCCTGAGTGGCATTACGTGAGCAATAAACCCCAATCATCCCTTGGATATAAACCTTCACCGGCTCAGTCTGATTGGAGCACCGTAATTACACACTAAACCATCAGGTGCCATAATTTGGTTATATGGTTAGCACCCAGCATAATAAATTGTTTCCTGGTGTACAGAAAACCATTTGGGTTGTCACTCATTGTAGAGCCACCCACAGGCAGAAGGATGAGGAAAGAATGAAGGAAAGAAAGACAGAAGAGGGAATGTAAAGTTACCTGTAGGCAGAAGGACAAGGAAAGAATGAAGAAAAGAAAGACAGAAGAGGATTGAAGGAAAGAAGGTTGGAGGAGAGGAAAGGGCAGACACCCGAGAGCAGCACTAATCCAGTGAGTGGATGGTGAGTGCCAAATAGTAATGATGATGATGATGATGATGTGGTAGGTGGGGGTGCTCACCATCCACTCACTCGATGTAGTTCTGCTCTCGGGTGTCTGCCCTTTCCACTCCTCCATCCTCCTTTCCTTCCATCCTCTTCTGCCTTTCTTTCCTTCATTCTTTCTTTGTCCTTTTGCCTACGGGTGACTTTACGCTCCCTCTTCTGTCTTTCTTTCCTTCATTCTTTCCTCTTCCTTCTGCCTGTGGATGACTCTACACTGAGTGACAAGCCAAATGGTTTCCTGTACACCAGGAAGCCATTTACTATGCTGGGTGGTAACCATATAACAAAATTTTGGCTACTGGTGGTTTAGTGGGTAATTACGGTGCCCCAGTTGGATTGAGCCGGCGAAGGTTTATATCCAAGGGGTGGTTGGGGTTTATTGCTCACATAATGCCACTCAGGGAGGAGTGAGGCTAGTCACTTTCATCTTAAATGTCAGGACCAACTTGCCTAGCCCTAGGCTCCTACGCTTCGCTGTGGGGTGACGTAGAATTGGATAATGAATGAATGAATCTTTGTGGTACGTGGGGGCACCCACCATCTACTCACTCTTTGTAATGCTGGTTTGGGTGTTTGCCCTTTTCTCTTTTCCTTCCTTCCTTCCTCCTCAGTCTTTCTTTTCTTCATTCTTTCCTCTTGCTTCTGCCTACAGGTGACTTTACACTCCCTCTGCTGTCTTTCTTTCTTTCACTCTTTCCTCATCCCTCTCCCTATGGGTGACTCTACACTGAGTGACAAGCCAAATGGTTTCCAGTACACCAGGAAACCATTTACTGCGCTGGGTGGTAACCATATAACCAAATTATGGCACCTGGTGGTTTAATGGGTAATTAAGGCCCTCCAATCAGATTGAGCCTGTGTTGGTATATATCCAAGGGGTGGTTGGGTTTATTGCTCACATAATGCCACTTAGGGGTGAGTGAGGCTGGTCACTCTAATCTTAAATGTCAGGACCAACTTGCCTATTCCTGGGCTTCTGCGCTCCTCATGGGGCAATTGGATGAAGGATGGAGCAGTTATTATTGTTTTTACGATTATAAGACCATGGTATTTTTGTGGTCCTGGGATATAGATGCAGAGGCTATTGTGAGAGACAGGAAAGGGAGGGGATGAATATGTGAGTTGTAGGCCAGAATTCAAGGTGGCATAGGAGGCTTTGTAGCATATATGAAAATACACACATGTTATGGCACTCAAGAAGGTAAAGAAATGCCAGAAAATCCTCACAAGTGACATTTACCCCACCATCTTTGTTTTACAGGCAAAGTACAAACTAAAGATGTTCCAAAACCTGTGAATCGTGCTGGTGGGTTTTTCTGAGGGGGACCAGTGTCAGATGAAAGACTTGGTGTGCCAGAGTGATGGCGTTGTTACAGCTCTGGATGACCAGAATGCAACACATGTGGTAAGTTCATGATTACAAGCTCCTCTCATTTATATCTGGTGTACAGATAGACTGACTGACATAGATAAACATGCATACCATACCCTTTTCTTTTTTCCTTCTGTTGTTCTTGCTCTTTGGCTTCCTTCTTTCCATCCTTCTCTGTGCAGTAACAAACTGTGCTTAATCTGTTCTGGATGGCATTAGCTGTTGCACGATAATTTGTTGTTTTCTTTGAACGATATTTATCATGCATTATTCTGTATTCTTGTATGATGATGCTTTGATATGTATTTATGATTTTTCCATTTATTATTTCTTTCTTTTTCAAAATTTTACCAACCTCTTTCCATGGATTTGAACTTTAACTCTTTCAGTGTTGTGGTGTCTGTTTAATATTTTGTCCTATTCAGTTGATTGTGTGATTAAAGATCTTGGCAGCATAACAACTAAAGTCATTGCTGTACCTGTTCAATTTAGTGACTCATGCTTGCTCCGAATTGGACTAAACTTGGTGGAGGAGTTGAGGGTTATAAAGGAATGAAGTATTTAGAATAATTAGTCAAAGGTCACAGTCACAGGGCAGGGGCTTGATGATTGAAGGGTTTAGGTATTGTATTCTCCAAGTACTCCATGTCTTGGTGGTTTCATTGTTAAATTGCTGATGACTTAACTGTTTACTTAAAAGTTACTCGTGGTTCATTATAAAGCTGCATTGAATTTTTAAAATATAGAAAGGTTGGATGAAATTATTACGTCCATCACACTCTTGTTATTTCCTCTTCCTTGCCTTCTGGCCTTCTGGACCCCACCTAACCCCACTTGCAGGTGGGGAAAAAGAGACAGGATGATGATGATAATCCTGGTGGTGGTGGCGGTGGATAAAACTTTGCTGATACCAGTCTCTAATCTGCTGCTATTCCAAACAGAACCTGGGCATAATAGATGAGAAATGAACCCATGTTGATGCAGCAATTCTTAATTCAAAATTGTCCCAAGTACAGCTTGCTGAAGTTTGTCACACTATCTATCTATCTATCTATCTATTGCCAGACTCCATAATCCCGTAAGGGGTGGCCATTTGACTTTGAGTTATTTGTTTTACAGGGAGGGGCACTAACCCTCCACCAACCCACTTGCTGACATGTAGGGAGCACGTATAGTTTGGTTATATGGTTACCACCCAGCGTTGTAAATGGTTTCTTGGCTTACAGGAAACCATTTGGCTTGTCACTCAATGTAAAGCCACCTGTAAAGGAAAGAAACGCAATAAGAAGTGACAGGAAAGGTGGGAGAAATAGGAAGAGAGGAGGGCAGGCACAGAAAAAGAATGATAAAGGCTAAGCAAGAAGTAGGCAACACTACATCAAATGAGTGGATGATGGTCGCCACCACCTACCACCCACACATTTCATGCAAAACCCAGTATGGGAAATTTGGATAAAATGTTGGTGATATAATTCCCTAACTATGTGCCGTTTCCAACAGAACCTGAGCAGTCTAATGAGTCCGCGCCAGATGTTCTTGTCGCCAGGCACTCCTGGCGGTTCCTCCCCCAGTCACGGCTGCAAGCGCTTGAGGGAGACAGTGCAACACCTGGTGCAGGACGTTAACCTACAGGTAATGTTAGACTACTACCACTATACAGTCTACAGTATTCTGGCTTATATTAATCTGCACCTGCATATATTTAGTTGGTAAAATTAGACTTCTGCTACATCTACAGTATTCTGGCTAATGTTAGACTATTACATACAACACAGTAGGTAAAGTTATATGAACAAGAAGATACGAAATGCATCATAGGAGTGAAGGGGTTATATATTCTTGTATAATTACAAGTGCTTGCCCACTTTATAAGTATTTGGTGAGGCGGTGGCAGAATCGGTGGAGTGGCGGCCTGCAGTCCTAATGGACCCAGGTTCAGATCCCAGCTGGGGCAGAGAACAGTTTAAGGATTTGAATTTCTTAAAAAGCAGACTTTTCTGATCTACCAGATGACCCGCTGACATGTCAAAAAAGTACCCCCGCTAATACCAGTACACCAGCCCTGTATGAGACAGCCCTAGCATGTATTCAGTATGGATGGTGGATGTTAGTGCTGAAGTGGTGACATGTGGAGATGTAGGAGGACTACTGAGCCCCAAGGAGGACTACTGGGCCCTGAAGCCTTTGCCCAGATTTGAAAAAAAAAATAAAATGTCCCAGACTTTTGGCACGACAAAAGTTGAATAAGAAGACAACTATGGGATGTAATAATACTATAGATTGTATCCCAATTGAGGTATCTTCAGAGACAAAGTCTGAGTTATTTAAACCTTCTCAGTTTGATTGTTTTGTAAGAGTCAGTGACAGTGGAGAACGTTTCCCTGTTTGTGTCCTAAGAGATATGGCTTCCTCGTGCAGTATTTTGCTTAAGAGTGCTGTTCTTTTCTTAGAGGGCATTTTGACTGGAGAGAGAGTGGTGTTACAGTGTCCTGTCACTGTGCCCCTCTGTTGGGTGTTTCTAAAGACAGATTTAGTTTCTAAATATGTTACTGTTGAGGTTCAGGATAAATTGCCTGTAGAGAAAGTCCCATTTCTGCTGAGAAATAATATTGCTGGAACCAGAGTAGTTCCTGATCTGATAGTGGCCATGGTACCTACTAAGGAGTGCAGCACTGCAGCATTAAAGAGGGACATTCCAGGATTGTTTCCTTCATACGCCATGACTAGGAGCATGTCTGGTAGGAGTGCAGAATTTCCTGTGGTTCCTAGTACTGCTGCTGATGAGGCAGATATTAGTAGCTTGTTCCAAACAGATGATCTTTATAATTCCCTTGTGATGCCAGCTTAGCTTGTGTCCCATGAATCTGGTTCAGGTATTGATAGAGATCCTGTGGTAATGGATTTGGTACCAGTGAGCAGGGATATGTTGGCCGAAGCACAACAAGATGATCCAGATTTGAAACCTTTGTTTGCTAGAGCAGTACATCTAAATGAAATTGACAAACTTCCTGTATGTTATTAGGTATATAATGATATACTTATGAGAAAGTTCAGACCCGCTGATGTCGCTGCCAATGAAGAATGGAATGTGATCCATCAGATAATAGTACCAGACAGGATCCATCAGATAATAGTTACAGACAGGATATATTGAGTCTAGCATATGATTTTGTTGGTGGTTATTTGGGTATAAATAAGACCTACATAAAAATTCTCGCTAATTTCTTTTGGCCTGGGTTACAAAGAGATGTTGCCAATTATTGTAAGACCTGTCATATCTGCCAAGTTGCTGGGAAACCAAATCGGGTATTGAAAACTGCTCCATTACAGCCTATTCCTGTAGTTTCTGAGCCATTCAGCAAAATTATTATTGATTGTGTTGGACCAGTGCCTAAAACTAAAAAAGAGAATCAGTTTCTGCTG